>JANAVB010015073.1:0-25000 GCA_029216955.1 Iris pallida | reverse complement strand
GACCTCCCCTCGTGATGTGGTAAAGGGCACTAGACCAGCAGCCTGGTCTCGGGGAGGTGGAAGGTTAGCGACTTCCATTCTTGCCCTAGGGACGGGCACTACTCCATCTTGAGTCTTTGTCGGAGGAAAGCTGCCAAATTGTACTGACACCATGTTGGCTGCTACGGTCACCTCTTCGAAATCAATGGCCAAGGCCTTAGAATCGATAAGATGTTGGATGTATTGCTTTAGTTGGTAGCAGTCTTGTGTAGCATGGTGGATATAGCGATGATAGTGGCAGTACGTAGGGCCTTCCATCTCTGCAGGACGAGGTTCACGTCTTGGAGGAGGAAGCTGGATTCGACCTCCCTGTACGAGCATGTCCAAGATAGGCTTAACATAGCCGTCTTCGAAGGAGTAGGTCATTTGAGGCCACTGCTTCTCTGTCGGCTTTGGTTCAGGCTTCGGAGCTGTGTCGACCACCATAGCCTGTTTCCCCTTGTTGTCTCGATTGTTGGAGGGGTTACCACCATTATTGCTGTTGGTGTTAGGGCATTTGCCCTTATCCTCTACTTCCGAGACGTACAATCCCAGTTGGCGAGCTTTCTTCAATTTGTTTTCTGTGCTAGTGGCACTGATAATGAAATCTTCCAATCCTTAAACTGACTTTCGCCCATCCAGAGGCTGATTGTGGGAAGCAGCCTCTTTTGGCAAATCTCAATTAAGAAGGAATCGGGGTTACCGGAAGGCAACTTCATCGCGGTTTAACGAAACCGCTCGATATAGTTCCTTGTCAGCTCCTTTTCTTCCTGAACAACGTCCATAAGGGTGGACATTGTCACGTCCTGTCCTACTTCGTAGAACCTCTCCAGGAACATACGCTTGAAACCGGCAAAAGAATGGATACAGTTGTCCAGCAAGTTGTGGTACCAGTCAAAGGCGACCCCTTCCAACGCTCCAATGAACAACCGCGTGAGGATGGCGTCGTCATGAGGCAGGTGGTCGGTTATGACTTCGAAGTAGGTGATGTACCTGCTTGCAGATGTCTTCCCATCATACGGATTGATGTTAAATGTTATATATCTTGGTGGGAAGGGCACATCTCTCCATGCAATAGGATACGGTTGTCGTATCCTGAGGTCCTGGCAGTTTTCTCGGGCATGGAACATGACCCGAAGCTCCTGGACCTCTCTTCTTGTCTCTCTGGCCTCGTCTGCAGCAGTGGAAGCCATTTTTGTTGGAGGGTTGTCGCCCGGGTTTGGCGCAGCCAAATTTGAGTTCGCATTCGCCGCGGGACCCAAGCTTGTCTGGCCAGGTGTCCTTCCTTGCAGAGTTGGGAGGGCCGCTTTGATCTCGTCTACAGATTTGACCAAGGCATGTAGTATGGCCTCCAGAGTGTCGATGCATTGGCGATCACTGGAACCGTCTTGGTTGCTGTCTGTCATGAATACCGTCCTCACATGAGATATAGAAATAACGGTGGAGGACGTGCCCTCTGAGTCATACCCTTGTACAGAGAAGTCGTCAGGGTATGTGGGAATGTTCTCTTCTGTTTCGGACTCGGAAGGAGTGGTACCCCCAGCTTCAGAGCTTGCCTCGTCTTGAGAGTTTTGGACATCCTCGGGAATGTCGGAACCTGCTGCATCTGTTGGGGGAATCGTTTCCCCTGGATTATCTTCTTGGAATACTGGATTGTCGTAGATGTTTGAAGGAGTGCTACCCCCGGCTCCAGCGCCTTCCAGAGATGTGGATGACGAACTTCCAAGCGTAACAGATTTCGTCTTTGAGCGAGTACCTTGGAAAACTCCTCCCATATCGGTCGTGGACGACCGCTTAGAAGAGAGTTTCTTGGTTGAGATTTTTAGGCTAGAGACATTTATTTTCTTCCCTCTCCCGCTGCCAGGGATCTTATGAGCAGAATTGCAGGAGGCGACAAGAAGCGCCTCGTCTTCCGAGCTTGGGTGTTGTAGTCGTTGGAAGACGGATCGTCGCTCCTCTTGTGTGGCCGCCTTGCTGCAGCAGCAGTTGACAATGACTTGGGTGCAGCGATGTCCATGGAAGGACTCTCTGCACACCGAGGCTTCTTTTCTTTCCTTGCGCTTGTGAAGGATCACGCCACGCAAGTCACTTGCTTTGTGGGCCCGGGAGTCCTGAGCACATGAGTGCGTTGGCGTCCTGCCTGCTCCCTGATATGGGGATAGTACGAGTACTTGCCCTTGATTATTGTTGGGAGATTCTTGATAACTATCCCGTTCGTTGGCCGCCGGGGGCTGGACACGGATAGTTTTATACAACTTTCCATCAGGGAACCGCGTAATAGTCAGCAGGACGCCCTGATAGTCAGAAGTTGGGACAGCTGTCTGAGCTCGACGAGCCCGTGCTGCCCAAGATTTCTTCCTTCTAGCACCTGAGAGTGCATAGTAGAAAGAGTCCATGGAGACTGGCACATGAAAGCATCTGGGATCAGGATCGCCTGAGAGACGGTCGAAGATCGAACCTGAGCCGCATGAAGCAGATGGCCTGCGGCTGAGATGCTTAGCCGTATAGCCTTCCTACATAAGGCTGGCATTTATGGCCGCATAAGCAGCTCGTATGCGGGTGGCAGTTTGCATGCGGCTGGGAGATGTAGTGGCCGTATTGGCCTCTTTCATGCGGCTGGAAGTCATAGTGGCCGCATGAGCATCCTCCATACGGCTGGCAGCACTGGCCGCATGAGCGTTCTATCTGCGGCTGGCTTTTGTGGCCGCATGAATCTTCATGTGGCTAGCGCCTTTATGCGGCTTCTTCCTGGACCATGTAGAGTGACCCTTTGCCCCTACAAATCCAGCATCGTAGTGTTTTTCTCTGCCGGACTTGGGGACAGCAGAGTCTTCTATGGTCTGAAGTGGGGCTGCAAGAGGGTCTTTTTTGCCGTCTTGGGCAACAGAGAGTACTCCTTCGAGAGCTTGGAAAGGAGCGAATGATTTGGGCCTCCACTCCATGCGGGCCTTCTTTGTGCGTGCCCGTCGCTGGACCGAGCCAGCGCTCCCGCTTCCCAGATGGAAAAAGGTGACGTCATAACACATCCCAGGCTACGCGCCGAATCCGCGATTGTCGCCCGTAAACATCAGCAAAATGGAAAATATCGGAAATTACATAGCATTAAGCATATTTTACATGGAGCTTTTCCAACAATTCTTATACAATTTTATTACAAAAACAGATTGCATAAAGACTGGAAAAAAACATACTAGTCCTAGCTGCAAGCAACGGTTTACTCCTCGAGGTATTGTGGCGATACTTTGGTAGAGATGTCTTCTTCTTCTTCACCTAGTGAACAAAACTAGGTCGTTTTAGGAAACGACAAGCAAGTCCTCGGTCAAGGACGGTAAAATATAAATGAAACATAAATGAAATATGCAGTTTCCAAAGACGAGAATAAGTCAACTCGTACTACCTATATATTGTACAAACCTATATGTATATATATATATATATATATATATATATACCTTTGTTAACTAACTAAATGTAAATATCATACTACTCCATATTTTTATAAGATTTCCGAGCTTCCCTTGAGCTTGTATAAGACTTGCTTCCCTTGAGCATACAGGAAACTACTCCCATGTAAAGGGCAGAGTTGTTCTTGGAGTAGGATGATATCTAATGCAATGCAATTTGAGAACGATACTCTGAATGAATCTCTAGATATTTCCCGTGAACAATCCCGTTAACCTGGGATCAGGCTGTGATTTCGGAGCCTCCCTTGGGCTAGTACTCTCTATTGAAAATAGAAGTACGGACATCTATTGATGTTACTGTCAAATAGATGTAGTAATTTCTGAGTCTCCCTTGGACTAGTACTCTCTATTGCAATTAGGAGTACGGACATCTAAAAAGATGTAGAATGCTGATCAGCTTTTTATGGTTATTATGTTACGGGATATCTAGGGTATTCAGTTGTTCTCCCCGCCCAATGCTTCCTAAATGAGAATTTTCCAAAATTTCTGAAAGTCAGAATTTGACTATCCTTAGAATTTCTTAAAAATTTCGGCAGAGTCTCCTTGGTATTTAGGAGCCCCGAAATTTTACAAAAAAAACATATATAAATGCTAAGAAAAATATGGGCTCGCCGACCCCTTCGGTGGAGCAACTCTCAACACCGGAACCACGCAAATAATAATTGGGCTCGCCGACCCCTTCGGTGGAGCAACTCTCAACACCGGAACCACGCAGGAAATAAAGTACAAAAGGAATTGGAGATTTATACCTGAGCAAGCATTTGATTTCCTTTCCTTTAGCAATAATTCAATTTGCGGTTTGCTATTAGCTTTGCAATTTGTCGCATAGAGCAAAATTCTTCCATCTATGCAAGACTTTATATATATAACTATATGTATACAGGTATGTATATGTATATATGTATGTATATATATATATATATGTAGAGATATATATATTTATATGTATGTATACATATATGTATGTATATATATATATGTATATGTATGTACATATATTTGTATGTAGACATATATCTTTATATATATATGTATATATATATATATATATATATATATATATATATATATATATATGTATGTATACATATATGTATGTATATATATATATGTATATGTATGTACATATATTTGTATGTAGACATATATCTTTATATATATATGTATATATATATATATGTATATGTATGTACATATATATGTATGTAGATATATATACATGTATGTATATATATATAGTAAGACGGAATTTAAAATCAAATGATATTCTTTCATAATAATTGCATGAAGCAGGAAGATAAAATAGACGGGAATTAATTCTAACTATAGATATACACAAAGTTGAATTACTACATAGTGAGTAGAGAGAAACAGGGTCCTTTTTACCTTTCCGGCGTACGGTCCAGTATTTCAGTTCCAAAATTTTTATGACCACTTACCATGGGAGAGTCCCGTATGTTCATTTGTGTTTGTTTCGTTCATGGAGAGTCCAATAATTCATGTTCAATAGTTCACGTCCAAAATTGCAAGTCCAAAATCCGTGTTCGAATTGATTTCTCTACTTTGTGTCTTATTCGATTATTCACTTGTCCGAAATATCATACCATTTAATACTTTTGTTCATGTCAAATTAAATATTTGCTAGAAATTAGTGTTTGCAACAGTTTTAATATATCATGACCTAATTTAAATATTATTAAATTCAGAATTGTAACTAACCAAAAATTCAGACATATTATTCCTAAATTACATTTTCAAATCTTATGATATAAACTTTCAGATTTTTGGAAGATTAACCATATGCTTCAACTTTCTGGTATTACCAATTTATTTATGAACTACAATTTCAGAATTTTAATATGAAAATAAAGGGATAAATAAAATTTCCATTAGCCTAAATGGAAGACTTGAGAAGAAGAAGAGGATGAGGACTTGCCTTGGGTTGGGAATGATCCAAATTTCTTCACAAACCCTAGATGGAACCCAAAAGCACAAATTACTTTGTTAGTGATCTAACCTAGTTTGGAATTGAACTACAACATAGGAATTGAGGAAGAAGAGGGAAAAATTTACCTAGGGTTCCCTTCTTGGGAAGTTGGAGTAGAGGGAGAGGGAGATGAAGAGGGAGTGGTGGTGGTGGCCGGCGGTTGCTGGCAGCGGCGGGCGGCGGCGGTCAGCAGCGGCAGCGGCAGCAGCAGCAGCAGCAGCAGCAGCAGCAGCAGCAGTAGCAGCAGCAGCAGCAGCAGCAGCAGCAGAAGAAGAGAGGGAGAGAGAGAGGGTCGGGTGAGTGTAGGGGGGGAGTGTTTTGTTTTTTTTTTTTTTTTTTTTTTTTCTTCTCTCTTTCCTTCTCTTGTGAGTGTGTGTGTATAAATAAGGAGAGAGGGGGTGAGTGTGCTGGTGGTGTTGGTGTGTGTTTGTGTGTGTGTTTGTGTGTGGGGGAGGGAAAGGAAATAAATGGGAGTGGTGAGGTGTACACTTCTCCATACTTCTAGTGTGGGACATATGTCAAGCTATGAAAAGTTCAAAAAATTAAATTTATTATTATTATTATTTATTTATTTATATTATAATTTTTTTTTTTTTTTGAAGCCAATAATAATAATTGATAATAATAATAATAATAATAATAAGAATATGACAAGTCTACTCCCCTTAGAAAAATTCCGTCCTCGGAATTTGAAATAATTAGTACAACGATTGATTGCTAACCTGGATTAGGAAATAGATACGGATATTGCTTCCGCATGTCTTCTTCTTTTTCCCAAGTTGAATCTCCAGGCGAATCCTTGCTCCACGCGACTCGTACTAGTGGAATGACCCGATTGCGGAGTACCTTTTCTCTTCGATCCAAGATCCCAACGGGTCTCTGCTCGATCCGTAGTGTAGGTCCAACGGTGATTTCTGAATGATCGAGTATATGGCTTGGATCAGACACATATCTTCGTAATTGGGAAACATGGAATACATTGTGGACTCCCTCTAGTGTCGGGGGTAGAGCAAGCCGATATGATACATTCCCCACTTTTTCCAGTATGTCGAAGGGCCCAATGTATCTCGGACTCAGTTTTCCTCTGGTCCCAAATCTGATGGTTCCCTTAGTTGGTGAAATCTTCAGAAAAACATGATCTCCAGGTTGAAACTCCAATATTCTTCGATGCTTATCAGCCCACATTTTCTGTCTGTCCTGGGCTGCTTGCAAGTGACTTCTGATTATTTTGACTATGTCCACCGTTTGCGTCACCAGTTCTGGCCCTAACAATTGTCTTTCTCCTACGTCGGTCCAGCATACCGGCGATCTGCACTTTCTACCATACAGTGCTTCAAAAGGAGCCATTTTGATACTATCATGGTAACTGTTGTTATATGAAAATTCTACCAGATGTAGATGATCATCCCAAGCTCCCCCAAAATCTAAGGTACAAGCTCTCAGCATATCTTCTAGTGTCTGAATGGTTCTTTCAGACTGGCCGTCTGTTTGGGGGTGATAGGCAGAACTAAATTTCAATTGAGTACCAAGGTTTTCCTGCAGGCTTTTCCAGAAGTGTGAAGTAAACCGGGTATCCCTATCTGACACTATACTTACGGGTACTCCATGTTGACTGACAATCTGTTTCATGTACATCTCTGCCAGTATTTCTGTTGACTGTCCAACTCGAAAAGGAAGAAAACGAGCGGACTTAGTGAGTCTATCTACAATGACCCAAATAGCATTATTTCCTTTTTGGGTCCTAGGCAGTCCTGTCACAAAATCCATGGTAAGATGCTCCCATTTCCACTCGGGGATAGGTAATGGTTGGAGAAGTCCCGCTGTCCTCTGATGTTCTGCTTTTACTTGTTGGCACACAAGACATTTAGATACAAACCTGGCGATTTCTCTCTTCATTCCGTGCCACCAAAATGTCTGTTTCAAGTCTTTATACATCTTAGTGCTGCCCGGATGAATAGAATATTGTGAGTTATGGGCTTCTGTCATGACCTCCGTTCTCAAATCTCTACTGGGTACACATAACCGATCTCCGAATCTTAGCGATCCGTCCGGATGCCTCCTTATACCAGTCTGGAGTCCTGCTTCTGTTTGTTTCCAAAGTTTCTGCAATTTTGAATCATTTTGCTGTCCTTCTTTAATTCTATCTATTAAGGAGGATTGTATTTGTAAATTTTGCCATATCCCATCAGTTACCGGGCATACTACTTCAATTCCCATTTTTCTTAGATCCTCGAGGATTTCCTTAGGTATATTCATAAGGAAAGCTTCGGGTCTTCTACTCAGAGCATCAGCCACCTTATTGGCTTTTCCTGGATGATATTCTAGCTCCATATCAAAGTCTTTCAGCAATTCTAGCCATCGTCTTTGTCTCATATTGATTTTTTTTTGTGTGAAGACATATTTTAAGCTTTTGTGGTCTGTATATATTTTAATTCTCTCCCCATATAAATAATGTCTCCATAGCTTAAGGGCAAATACCACAGCAGCAAGTTCAAGGTCATGTGTTGGATAATTTCTTTCATGTGTCTTCAGCTGTCGAGATGCATATGCTATGACTCTTCCATGTTGCATTAGCACACACCCCAGGCCTTTGCCTGATGCATCACTATATATCTCATAACCACCTGAACCAGATGGCAGTGCTAGTATTGGGGCTGTAATTAACCTTTCCTTTAACTCATCAAATGCTGCTTGACATTTTTCCGTCCAGATAAATTTTTCTTCCTTCCGGGTAAGACGGGTTAAAGGTTCTGCAATCCTTGAAAAATTCTCCACGAATCTTCGATAGTAACCAGCTAGTCCTAAAAAGCTTCTAACTTCTGCTACGGACTTTGGTGTTGGCCAAGACTTAACTGCTTCTATTTTCTTCGGATCTACCGAAATCCCTTCTCCGCTGACAATATGTCCTAGAAATGGTATTTGGTCCAGCCAAAATTCACATTTGCTAAGCTTGGCATATAGCTGTTCCTCCCGCAAGGTTTGCAGTACAATTCTCAAATGTTTCTCATGTTCTTCTTCACTTTTGGAGTATATAAGAATATCATCAATGAATACAATTACAAATTTATCCAGATATTGATAAAATATTCGATTCATCAGGTCCATAAATATAGCTGGCGCATTTGTTAACCCGAATGGCATAACTAAGAATTCGTAATGCCCATACCGAGTCCTAAATGCAGTTTTTGGAATGTCTTCCTTTTTCACTTTTACCTGATGGTATCCAGATCTTAAATCAATTTTTGAAAATACTCTTGCCTCTCCTAACTGGTCAAACAGTTGATCAATCCTAGGTAAGGGATATTTGTTTTTAATGGTAACCTCATTCAAGGCCCTATAGTCAATCACCAGGCGTAAGGTACCATCTTTCTTTTTCACAAATAATACTGGTGCACCCCATGGCGAAGCACTAGGCTGAATAAATCCCTTTGATAACAATTCCTTTATTTGTTTATTTAACTCAGCTAGCTCCTCTTTGTTCATTGGATATATTTTCTTGGCTATGGGTGCAGCCCCGGGTATTAGATCTATAGAGAATTCTACGGCTCTATCTGGGGGTAACCCTGGCAATTCATCTGGAAACACATCCTTGAATTCTTCTACTACCCTTGGGAATATTTGCTCTGTTGATTCATGTAACATTACGGGTAACTCAAATTTTACTAATTCATCTGCATTGAATTCATTCTGGTCCCTTACAAATTCATACGACTCTCCGTCAGGGAGTTGGAATAAAATTTTTCCCTGTCCGCAGTCTATGTTAGCTAAAGTTGCAGTCAGCCAATCCATACCCAATATTACATCATAATTGCTTGTCGGAAAAACAAGCAACCGGGTACGAAAAGCTCCTCCACCCAGTTTTATGGGGCATTTACTACATACTCGACTAACCTCTACTACCCCATTTCCCGTGAGGACTTTTAATGGTTTAGTCAGAGGTTGAGATTCTATCTCACGTTGTGATATAAAAGAAGATGCTATAAATGAATGGGTGGCTCCGGAATCAAATAATACTGAAGCTGGATATGAGGAAACTAGAATAGTACCTGAAACCACTTCTCCTGGGATACTTGCATCTTCAGCTCCCATCACGAACGCTTGGCCTCGCCTATTTCTCTTTTTATTATTGTTATTCTGGGCTTGAACTGCCCGTTGTGCTTGTTGGAACTGGTATGCCTGAGGGGCATAGGGCGGCCTTTGTTGATTTCCATTGGTTTTGACAGCTTGTGGTGGTGCCTGAATCATCGGTCGTGGTTTGGTTTCCTGAATTGGCGGTCGGTATCCCTGGTTGAAGCCTTGTGTGGTTGCTCCAATCGCAGGAAATCGAGGACACTGACTGGTTTGATGATTCCCTGCTCCACATTTTAGACAAAGTCCCAACCTTCTCCTACATACATTACTTTTATGTCCTGGCTTCCGGCAGTAGTCGCAGATAATGAATTTGTCTGGGTTGCCATTCTGCGGACGCTTAGGTGGTCCCTGCCAATGATTCTTGGAGGATGCCCCCTCCTCAAAACTCCTCTTAGGTTGTGGAGACCGGAAAGGTTGTTCTTCTTTCAGTATCCTTTCTTGGTCTCGAGCAGCTTCTGTTACTTCAGAAAAGGTCTGGCACCGATAGGACGTGACCCTACTTTTCAATTGGGTCCCAAGCCCTTCCAAGAACCTAGAAATTTTTGTTTCTTCATCAGCTATCATGTGAGGGACGAATCGACTGAGTCTGGAAAATTCCACAGCATACTCATCAACGGTGCGTTTTCCTTGTTTAAGGTAGTTAAATTGTCGCTCTAATTCTATCCGCGCTGATTTAGGATAGAATCTCCCTTCAAATTTCTTCTTGAATTCCGCCCATGTCATATCTTCATCAGAGTCTTCCGGATATTCAGCACTCCACCAATATCCAGCGATGTCTTCTAACTGGATGCGAATTGCTGGCACCATGTCCTCAGGTTGAAGCTTTGCAGCCTTCATTAGACCCTCGATGGTTTTCAGCCATTGTCCTGCTTCTATTGCGTTCTCAGTCCCCCGAAACTTAGGCGGCTTTAGATCCCTGAAGTCTTTTAAGGCTCTGTCCCTTGTATTATTGGAGTTCTGCATTTGCTCCAATATTGTAGTATTGGTAGCCTGAGCAGCATGGGCTTGTTGATTATTAGACTCCAATAATTGCTGGAATAGCTTAAACATGTCGGCTACAGTTGGTTCCTGCGGGGACGTACTATTTTGCCGATCGGGGTGGTCCATATCCTGAAATTGAAAATGCAATGCTTAGGGAATCATCCGAAATGTTTTATCTATAACACAAGTGTATTTACAACCACATTCATATTTCATTTTTGAATGAGAGTGGTACAAAATGATACTTCCACTCTCATTTCATATCTACCTTACCCCCTCTTCCTTTTTTTTTTTGTACTACATCTATTCATGTCACCCATTCCTCCCAAAATGTGACATGGTGATCTATTTTACTCTATACTAGTACATATCCAACATATAGTACAACTAACAAAAGACCTTCATCTTCACTTGCACAGGTTTCAGCTTCCTATTCTACTGCCTCGATGAGAACTCTGTCTTCAGCAAGGATTTCTACTTCTGGATGCAATCTTTCAAAGTCTTCTAGGGTTCCCTCATAACCATGCAGTGCAATATAGAAGCGATTTGGATCCCGAACATAGAGGCAATATGTGATATTCTCAAAATCAACTTCAGCGCCATCCTCGATGTCTCGGATGATGGGACGCCTGACTCCATAGAATATCTGGTAGACATGCACGTCGTACCAACCGGGCGCGCTCCACATGGCTCTAGCATACCGTTGGTACAGATATAGGGAGTAATCACTTCCATCCCATTCTAAGCTGGACATGAATAGATCCATACCTATACTTATTATACCCTTAAGTAAGAATTACCTATAGGAAATGTATGAATTTAGAAAAGACATACTTTTATACATTTTATAGTACCATAAGCCTCAGGACTTACATATTTGGTAGGTTGCATTCTAACTATATTCAAAGCATACATATCAGGTATTTACATATCATTTATAAGTTCATACTCCTTCCTAACTACTTGCACTCTTTATATACTTACATTCATACATTAATTATACTTAGTGACCTTAAATCCACATCTTCCTTATATTGTGAATCTTCACGTCGGGGTGAGTCTGCAGCCATTCTTCTAAGGTGCCGTTACGGTCAGTTTCTGGGTCTCCAGAGGGTTCCGCCTTGATCAGGATGTAGTAGTGCACTGAGTTATAGTACTCCTTTCTTTCGTCGTCTATGTCTGTCACTACTGGATATTTCAATTCATAGTGGACCCCATAGGCTTCTATCATCCCCTTTGGCGCTACGTGCCACATTTTTCTTACAAATGCATAATACTCGTCTAGGCAGTGGATGCCATTTCCTAACCTTGCAAAGGGTACGAACCGTGACATGATCTACACCAGGAATTTCTTAGATTAGTATCTCTAAGACTAAGATTTTAGAGAGGAACTGTAAAGGAAGAGGCTACTAACTACTTATACTGTCTTCTTAATAACTTCTAAGGCATGGTGGTTATGTAAGTCTAGAACCTATGTCTATGTATACCTAGGTTCCATTCCTCGTATTTTCCATTTTGCTGACCTGCATGGGCCACCACTAAAAGACGTGTCACGTCCCGCTTCCCAGATGGAAAAAGGTGACGTCATAACACATCCCAGGCTACGCGCCGAATCCGCGATTGTCGCCCGTAAACATCAGCAAAATGGAAAATATCGGAAATTACATAGCATTAAGCATATTTTACATGGAGCTTTTCCAACAATTCTTATACAATTTTATTACAAAAACAGATTGCATAAAGACTGGAAAAAAACATACTAGTCCTAGCTGCAAGCAACGGTTTACTCCTCGAGGTATTGTGGCGATACTTTGGTAGAGATGTCTTCTTCTTCTTCACCTAGTGAACAAAACTAGGTCGTTTTAGGAAACGACAAGCAAGTCCTCGGTCAAGGACGGTAAAATATAAATGAAACATAAATGAAATATGCAGTTTCCAAAGACGAGAATAAGTCAACTCGTACTACCTATATATTGTACAAACCTATATGTATATATATATATATATATATATATATATACCTTTGTTAACTAACTAAATGTAAATATCATACTACTCCATATTTTTATAAGATTTCCGAGCTTCCCTTGAGCTTGTATAAGACTTGCTTCCCTTGAGCATACAGGAAACTACTCCCATGTAAAGGGCAGAGTTGTTCTTGGAGTAGGATGATATCTAATGCAATGCAATTTGAGAACGATACTCTGAATGAATCTCTAGATATTTCCCGTGAACAATCCCGTTAACCTGGGATCAGGCTGTGATTTCGGAGCCTCCCTTGGGCTAGTACTCTCTATTGAAAATAGAAGTACGGACATCTATTGATGTTACTGTCAAATAGATGTAGTAATTTCTGAGTCTCCCTTGGACTAGTACTCTCTATTGCAATTAGGAGTACGGACATCTAAAAAGATGTAGAATGCTGATCAGCTTTTTATGGTTATTATGTTACGGGATATCTAGGGTATTCAGTTGTTCTCCCCGCCCAATGCTTCCTAAATGAGAATTTTCCAAAATTTCTGAAAGTCAGAATTTGACTATCCTTAGAATTTCTTAAAAATTTCGGCAGAGTCTCCTTGGTATTTAGGAGCCCCGAAATTTTACAAAAAAAACATATATAAATGCTAAGAAAAATATGGGCTCGCCGACCCCTTCGGTGGAGCAACTCTCAACACCGGAACCACGCAAATAATAATTGGGCTCGCCGACCCCTTCGGTGGAGCAACTCTCAACACCGGAACCACGCAGGAAATAAAGTACAAAAGGAATTGGAGATTTATACCTGAGCAAGCATTTGATTTCCTTTCCTTTAGCAATAATTCAATTTGCGGTTTGCTATTAGCTTTGCAATTTGTCGCATAGAGCAAAATTCTTCCATCTATGCAAGACTTTATATATATAACTATATGTATACAGGTATGTATATGTATATATGTATGTATATATATATATATGTAGAGATATATATATTTATATGTATGTATACATATATGTATGTATATATATATATATGTATATGTATGTACATATATTTGTATGTAGACATATATCTTTATATATATATGTATATATATATATATATATATATATATATATATATATATGTATGTATACATATATGTATGTATATATATATATGTATATGTATGTACATATATTTGTATGTAGACATATATCTTTATATATATATGTATATATATATATATGTATATGTATGTACATATATATGTATGTAGATATATATACATGTATGTATATATATATAGTAAGACGGAATTTAAAATCAAATGATATTCTTTCATAATAATTGCATGAAGCAGGAAGATAAAATAGACGGGAATTAATTCTAACTATAGATATACACAAAGTTGAATTACTACATAGTGAGTAGAGAGAAACAGGGTCCTTTTTACCTTTCCGGCGTACGGTCCAGTATTTCAGTTCCAAAATTTTTATGACCACTTACCATGGGAGAGTCCCGTATGTTCATTTGTGTTTGTTTCGTTCATGGAGAGTCCAATAATTCATGTTCAATAGTTCACGTCCAAAATTGCAAGTCCAAAATCCGTGTTCGAATTGATTTCTCTACTTTGTGTCTTATTCGATTATTCACTTGTCCGAAATATCATACCATTTAATACTTTTGTTCATGTCAAATTAAATATTTGCTAGAAATTAGTGTTTGCAACAGTTTTAATATATCATGACCTAATTTAAATATTATTAAATTCAGAATTGTAACTAACCAAAAATTCAGACATATTATTCCTAAATTACATTTTCAAATCTTATGATATAAACTTTCAGATTTTTGGAAGATTAACCATATGCTTCAACTTTCTGGTATTACCAATTTATTTATGAACTACAATTTCAGAATTTTAATATGAAAATAAAGGGATAAATAAAATTTCCATTAGCCTAAATGGAAGACTTGAGAAGAAGAAGAGGATGAGGACTTGCCTTGGGTTGGGAATGATCCAAATTTCTTCACAAACCCTAGATGGAACCCAAAAGCACAAATTACTTTGTTAGTGATCTAACCTAGTTTGGAATTGAACTACAACATAGGAATTGAGGAAGAAGAGGGAAAAATTTACCTAGGGTTCCCTTCTTGGGAAGTTGGAGTAGAGGGAGAGGGAGATGAAGAGGGAGTGGTGGTGGTGGCCGGCGGTTGCTGGCAGCGGCGGGCGGCGGCGGTCAGCAGCGGCAGCGGCAGCAGCAGCAGCAGCAGCAGCAGCAGCAGTAGCAGCAGCAGCAGCAGCAGCAGCAGAAGAAGAGAGGGAGAGAGAGAGGGTCGGGTGAGTGTAGGGGGGGGGAGTGTTTTGTTTTTTTTTTTTTTTTTTTTCTTCTCTCTTTCCTTCTCTTGTGAGTGTGTGTGTATAAATAGGGAGAGAGGGGGTGAGTGTGCTGGTGGTGTTGGTGTGTGTTTGTGTGTGTGTTTGTGTGTGGGGGAGGGAAAGGAAATAAATGGGAGTGGTGAGGTGTACACTTCTCCATACTTCTAGTGTGGGACATATGTCAAGCTATGAAAAGTTCAAAAAATTAAATTTATTATTATTATTATTTATTTATTTATATTATAATTTTTTTTTTTTTTTTTGAAGCCAATAATAATAATTGATAATAATAATAATAATAATAATAAGAATATGACAGAGGCAGTGCTTTATGGCCGGCTGTAGAGGCAAACTGTTTAGGGTCACATGGCTCCTTTCTGAGCCGCATGGAGCTATCCAAGCCGCATGAGGCTTTAAAGGACTTTGGAACCGCATGAATGTCTAACGGATTCCTGAGCCGCATGAGGCTCTTTCTATCTGAGCCGCATAAGCTTTTCTTGTCATTTTCCATGCTTCTACACCCCGGGCCGCCCCTGGTGCCCTGGAAGAGGGTTTCTATAGCAGTGGTTGGGTTATATGATAGTAGTTTGGAGGATAAGATGAGGGTGCTTGGGCTTGAGGGTTGTAGCTCGTCACTCCTTGTTTCAGGCAATAGGGTGGTGTTAGAGGTACGAGGGTTGGAATAGTCGAGTAGGGTTGGATAAGGGAGGACTACACTGGTAAGGGTAAGGATGAGGGTGTCCTTGCGATATAATTTATGTAACCATGCTAGGATTGGTTGCCAGAACTCGTGGTAAGGTGACATCAATGAAGGTTGGACTCGGAGGCACCACTTGTTAATGCCGGGGCACAATTTTTTCGATAGAAAACTGAGAATATGAAACAATTGTAAGAACAATATTCCAACGCAACACTTCTAGGAAGGTTGTACAAGTATAACGAAGATCTAAGAAGATCTCGTTACAATATTACGAGAATCTAAAAAGATTTCGTAATCTACAGCAGCATATAATATACGAGAATCTAAGAAGATTTCGTAATCACAGCAACGAAAAAGATGACAGACAAAAGATGGAAGATGGCCTGCTGGGGTGAATGATCACCGTTGCTCAAAGCTATATTCGCCCCACACGAATAGCTTCCAGGAACCAGCAAGTTCGTCGGAGAACTTTGAAACACTTCTGCTCTTCTGACTCCTTAGATCGTACACGAACTTCCGTGCAAAAGCAACGCTGGTGCAATGCTTCTCTTCTCTCTAACAGGCTCTGTTTACTTGTGTTAAGAAACACTTGTAAACTTTTGTCACTCTCTGAATATTTTTGATATATTGTGCCTGTAAGAGAGAAGAGACCTTTTATAGGCCCGAGTAGCAACTGCCCGGTTAGCACAATATTCGGGACGTGGTAATAACCACTCCGAACGTGCAGTAACCGCTCAGATCATGCACATGCACGATCTGAAGCAAGTTGCGCCACTCTAGCTACCCGCGCGCCTTGCACCTTGCGCACAGAGCCACTTGCGCCACACTGCGACACACGCCTTGCGCGCCTTGCACACCTTGCGCCACATACACAATGCGCACATTGTGCCACATGTGCCACCTGGCACAACCTGTGTGCAACCTGCGTGTAAACTGGCGTAACCTGTGTGCAGCCTGGCGTAACCTGTGCGCAACCTGGCACAGCCTGGCACAACCTGTGCGCAAGCTGGCACGCAACTTGGCCGTGCAAGTGGCTCGCGCAATGAGCGCAACTAAAGTGCACTATGCGCCTAGCGACGATGCTGACGTGCTAAGTGCAAAGTGCGCCAACAAAATGCCATATTACGCCTCATGAGCCCGAGTCCGTGTCCGTGTCCGAGTCCGAGTCCGAGTCGCTAAGCCCCTATGGGGCTTAGCTCCCATGGAAATAAATTTTCCAAGAGCAAAAAGCATGAATGCTTTCAATTGTTTATTTAGCCTTTTTCCCATTAGAAAAATAATCTCACATGGCACACCCATGTGCACCTCCACACCACATGTGCATCTCTAAACTAGCATAGCTAATATATAGAGATACAACTCCTTTGGTCTAGCCGATGTGGGACTAAAATTTCTAATACAAAGGCCAAAACCCAACACCACTCAAGATCGATGACCGGAGGCACAAATAAGGGACCGGATGCCGCCCGTAATGGAACTAGAGCTGGTCATTCATTACCTCCTGCGACGAGGCTGGTGTTGGTATTGGACGTGGGGTTCACAATCTATATAGCGAACCCCAGAGTGCAACGAGCACTATCAGTATGTCGGAGAAGCTTAGGGAGTACGACGAGTGCCATTCGCATATCGGAGAAATTCAGAGTATCAAAGCATGAGGTTCTGCCCAAACCCAGGAGAATTCAGACCAAATTCGGTCCCAGGAGGACTCGATCCGAGCTCGGTTCCCTGGAGTCAGAACTGTTCAGTATCATACTGGCTTAAAAACTAGAGTTTGGTACGAACTTGATTTTGTCAGGACTATACGAGTTATCGGTTGTTTTATACATCGTTAGATCAAATCTAATGATCCAGATTTATTGCGGTATTGTGGGGACTATATATAGGTATAATTTCTCACTATATTCTATGGCATTCTCTGCAAGTCAATACAAGTTGGTACTTTACAGCATTTGGAGAGAAAGAAATAAGGATTGAAGGCTACTTCGAGAGAGACTTTTGTGAGTAATTTCTTTCATTGTCTTCGTTCTTCGAGAGTCTGTAATCAGTTTTTCTGTGACCAAATAGTTGTGGTGATCCATTTTGGATCTATGAGAAGCTTATATGTTTATGTTGGGTAGGATTTCCAACCTATATGGAGAAATCCAGAAGTGCGACAAGCGCCATCCGTGTGTCAGAGAAGTTCAAGGAGTGTGATAAGTGTCATTCGCGTATCGGAGAAACTCGGATCATGAGGTTCTGCCTAGACCCAGGGGAACTTGGACCGAATTCGGTCCCAGGGTGGAACTCCATCCGAGTTTGGTCCCTGGAGTCAGAACTGTATCATGCTGACTTGAAAAATTAGAGTTCGGTCCGAACTCGATTTTTTCGGGCTGTACAAGTTCTAGGGTATATTATATACCGCTGGATCAAATCTAATGGTCCAGATTTATTGCAGTAACAAGGGGACTCTATATAGCTATTTCCTAACCCTGCTGATCTATGCATGTTTATGAAAGTCTATGCAAGTTGGTAATTTGCAACTTTTGAAAGAGAGAAAGGAGGATTGAAGGCTAATTCGAGGAGAGACATTTGTGAGTAATTTTTTCTTCGTCTTCGTTCTATATTCTATTAGTGGAGATTTCAAATGGTTGGACTTCGATCGTCCTTTGGTTTTTTCTGCAAAGATTTTTGCGCTGTGTTGTTGACTTTGTGATCTCTTGGTGATCTGGTTTCTACATTTTACTTTGATTCTCTCACAACTTCTTGGTCTGGGGAATGGTTTCTACGTTTCCTTCCCACAGCTGGCTATGGTCACCACATGATGTCCAATATGTTGCAGGAAAATCTTGTTATTGAAATAATTGTTATTCATCTCCGGTTGATAAAGGACAATGTATTCAACTTTGTAGTTGTGGAAGTTTCGGCCACATGATTGATAAAGGACAATGTATTCAACTTTTGTAGTTGTCTAAGTTTCGGCCACACGATTGATAAAGGACAATGTAGAAGTTTCGGCCACATGAACGATAAAGGACGATGTATTCAACTTTGTAGGTGTGGAAGTTTCGGCCACATGATCACCACGATGAATATGGTGATCTTGGGTTGGACCAATAATCTCCTCCTCTGGATTTTTTTTTTTTTTTTTTTTTTTTTTGCATGTTTGGTTGCCTTATCCTTGCCTAAATGAATGAGGGGATGAGGTAATCTCCTCTAACGCTTAAGTTTGATTGAGGTGAAGATTAAAATTTGACAAAATTTTAGGAAAAAACTATGTGGGTAAATGAGAAGAACAAAAGAACTATACATAGCCCTTAATCGATAAGTACTATTGATTTTAAGTAATGTTGGTGATAAAGATGTATCCTTATCATATATAGTCAATTTTCCTTTAAATCAAGGAAGAATTGAGTTCTTTGTATTTGGACATAGTTCGTAAATTAAGTTGACAGGTAGGCATCAAGATTTTCTTTCCAATGATGGATTATATCTTTTGATTTAAATGGTGATGACGTAAAGAGACCACGTGTTGTCATGCGAGAATCTTCGGGTCTCTGTCGAATACAACTTTGTACTTGTAGCAGCTATTGAAATATGTAAATCATCATGAAATTAATGAAAGGATATTAAAGAAAAATTAAATTATTTAATATTTTTATTTTTTTGTAAACCAAACGTGGAGGTGATTTTTTTTAAAATTTTGAACTACATATTTTCAACCTAACCAAACATGGGTATGAAAATGTTGAATTCCTTTTCTATGGAAAATGAATTGAAAACCTATTCCTAGAAATATAAAAACTTGATCCAAACGAGCCCTCTGGACTAGGCTGAATCTCTCAGAGTCATCTAAGCCTTCTTCTATAAAAATGAGATCAGTTTGTGGAGCATAAAAAAAAGTTTTATATCATATATGGGTCTCATTTTAAAAATTTGCCTAGGGCCCCCATTAACTCAGGGCCGGTCCTGTCTCAGACCATTATCCTAGTTGGCAATTCAGCAAAAGAAAAAAAATCGAGACGACAAAAATACGAGTATAAGTCGACCCATTGTAAATAAAATATGTTAAAAAAATTGGTCAACTGTTCAAAAAATAAAATATTGGGGTTCTAAAATTCACATTCTTAAATATGTTATCAAATTTGGTTAATTAAATATATTACTATCACGTTTTTGTGCCAATTTTTAATAATTTATACGGAACACTTTTAAAATTTTATATGCTTAAAATTTACATACTAATTTGAATCTTTCAAAAATATGCAAGTATTATAAGTTTATGAAACATACAATTTTTTTTGAATATAATACAAGTTTTATTAGGGTGATTGCTAGCAAGCCAGAGTCCAGTCCTTGGCATATTTATTGCCAAGAAAGAATTCAAGTTGGAATTTCAAACCACTCAACCTCAAGTTGCAACCTTACCATCATCTATTTGGTCCCCAATGGCTACTATTGCCACGAACCTTTCTCTCTCTTGATATTGATACCGTGCTTGTAACCACAATGACATTGTGGGTATGATATGAATTGAAGACGACCGCAGTGGCACCGAGCGCGTCGTAATAGACTGAAGTGTGATAATTAATGAAAAATCCATATGATTCATAATTTGAAAGTAACGTTCGGTTTTTGATGCAACCCCTCCCTGATGTGTCCCTAGTTACCTACACAAAAAAGTTTGAAATTTTTAACACACTGTTTTTTTATTGATTTAGAAAGAAAAAAACATGATAGAATTGCTAATGAGATAATTAATTTATATTTGTATGATACTATTAAGAATTCGCAGGATGTACAAAAATTTTGGATTTCCAAGAAACTAGATTGCAAAAGAAACACTTGCGGCGTTTGATTGAAGATTTTTTATTTATAAGAATTCACTTCCACGTCTGGTTCAGACAGAAAATAGAATCTTAATTTGTTTAATTTTCAACAAATACTCTCTTATTAGTTTCATGATACTACTATTACCTAAATTAAATCAATGTCATTGAGAGTATTACCGTCCAAACAATGTAATTAATGCAACCAAGCAACATTTCTAAAAAATTAAAAATATTTTCAAGGCTGGCCTTAGGTTTTATTTTCTCATTATCGTGGAAAACTGAAGCCTCCAATATCCCCTCTCAATTTCTAATTACAGACTTACCAAACATGGATAAAAAGTTCAAAGCACATTCTCAAGCCTCTAAATTTGACCCAAACAACACCTTTTTGGTAAGAAGAAGTGCAGCGAGTGGTGGTGTCTTTCTGCAATCCATGTGTCCCTCTCCTCAAAAAATTTAGAAACTCACATTCTCGATTTAGACTCCCACGTCTCCTTTATAAGTTATACGAAACGGAGCCAGGACAAGGGTTGGACCAGAGGCCGGGCACCAAAGAAAGAAAAAAATTCCATCCTAAATAAGCGCCACGGAAGATGAAAATTGGACTTGAAACAACGGTTGAAAGAAGTTTTTTCTAAAAATAATTTTTACGATAAAAACAGGAGAGATAGAAATCCCCATTGGAAATAGCCTAACTAACTTCATACCAAAGTTATGCCACATTTAAGCTTGATGATTTTTTTATGAGCCAATGACTTAATTAGACTGGAAAATTTTCTGTAGTATACCCAAGTTTACCAAAATTGAAAAGAAATGCAAATGTTTAACAAAATTTTAAAATCAAGACCTTTCATGCCCCCCTTGGTCTTCGTCCCTGCTTATAACCAAACTTATGTAGTTATGTGATGCTAGGTTCCAAGAACCCGGTTTAGAAGTCTTAGAGGTTTGAAGGAAAAAAGAGAGTAGACTTTGTCTGGGTTATCAGAGAAATTGTTAGGTGCTCTAGAACACCAACTAATTCTTCGTTTTTGGTATTCTAAGACATCATGTTTTAACATATGTCACAATTGCTCTCTCCTATTTTCGTTCATCTCTCTCTTAATTTATTTCTGTGGCAATCAATAAACACAGTACGACAAAAATGCACGTCGTTAATTATTTTTTTACACTAAATACAAAATAGAAAACTCATACATGCACATTTAAACGAATACAATATAGAGATTTCTCTCTCCCTCCTGTCTCTCCTTTGCAAAATTCTCCTAAAAACTCTATACTTGAATATCGACTACACCACATTATCAACATCAAAGCTCTGTCCATTGATCAACAAACCAAAGTTTGATCACGTAGATCATTGTATAGTTTTTTTTAGATCTAACAAATTTTTGTTATTGTTTGTTGTTTCCACAACAAGATCTCTCCCGCCGACCTTCATGGTCAACTATTCATCAGCCAGTAATGGCTTACAAATATTTTTAGATCCTTCGAATTTAGTTAGCAATGGCTTCAAAAAAATTTATATCATTCAAATTTTAGTCATAATGACTTAAATTTTTTAGATCGCATCTTAGCGATAAATGGCTTCCTTTGATCCTTCGGATCTTAGCCAAAAATGGCTTAAAACGAAAGTTCTATTATTTATCAGCGTCTCTGGTACTTATTTTGGCATCCGTCCAGCCGAATAACTAGGCCTGTCAATGGTAGACCGAAAATCCGTATCCGATCCGTATTCGAATCGAAAATATCCGAAATTTCGGATACGGATACGGATTCGGATATCATATCGGATATTTATCGGATATCGGATGCGGATACGGTAAGTATCATATCCAGACCAATAATATCCGAACCACTAATATTTAAATTAATTATTAAATTTAAAATATATTGGGCCATCAGGAATTCAGGATTCAGCCGAAAATCTGTTATTTCTGCTGTTTCTTGACAAAATCTGTCGTTTCAATGTGAAAATCTATTGTTTCTTGACAAAATCTGTTGTTTCTTGACAAAAATCTGTGGTTTCAATATCGGTCTGATTTTTTTTTCCCTTCCATTTTTAAATTTTTTTAGTAATCTTATTGGTTCGAATATTATCCGATATCCGTTAAAATTATCGGTAACAGATACGGTAGCCAAAACTTCTATCCGATCGGATATCGGATAGTTAACGGATATATCCGATAGTTAATGGTTCGGATATGGTAATGCCAATATCCGACCAATAAGCTACCATTGACATGCCTACGAATAACACGCATAAACAACAAGCTTCACCTCACCTAACAAAGTCAATTTCAAATAAGCCAGGGCCAAGCCCCGTAACACTAAGGGGGTGTCTGATACGCGGTATTTTTTTTATTCCCGAAAAAATTTAAGATGTAAATCTATTACCACGTTTGTTTGGCTTATAAAAAATTTATTTCCGGAAATTATAAATATCCGGGAAAATAGTTTACCCACAAAACATGAGAATTCTATCCCTTGAGAATAGGTGGGTATTTTTTTTTGTCCGGACAAAAAAAAAAATTGTCTAAATTTTTTTCTTCATTTTTGATCATTTTTTATTAGTTTTGAACAATTTTTTTTCTTTTTTTTATCGTTTTTATCGCTTTTTTGTCATTTTTTTATCGTTTCTACCAATTTTTTGTCGTTTTAAGCGATTTTTGTCGTTTTTACCCATTTTTGGCTTTTTTTGGTCACTTTTTGATTATTTTTTGTCGTTTTTATCGCTTTTTTGTCGTTTTTACCATTTTTTTGTCGTTTTAAGCGATTTTTTGTCGTTTTTACCCATTTTTTGTCATTTTGTCACATTTTGATTATTTTTTGTCGTTTTTATCGTTTTTTTTGTCGTTTTTACGAATTTTTGTCATTTTAAGCGATTTTTTGTCGTTTTTACCCTTTTGTCTTTTTTTGTCACTTTTTGATTATTTTTTGTCGTTTTTACCCAATTTTTGACCTTTTGGTCTTTTTTTTGTCAATTTTTGTCGTTTTAAGCAATTTATTGTCGTTTATGTATTTTTTTTGTTGTTTTTACCGATTTTTAGTCGTTTTTTGGTCATTACTGATTTTATGTCGTTTTTATCATTTTTGTCGCTTTTACCAATTTTTTGTCGTTTTTTGGTTTTTTTTTGTCGCTTTTTGGTCATTTTTGTCGCTTTTTGGTCATTTTTGTCGTTTTAACCGATTTTTTGTCGTTTTTTATTGTTTTTGTCGTTTTTTGTTATTTTGTCGTTTTTACCAATTTTTTTTTTCGTTTTTACCATTTGTTTTTCGTTTTTACCGATTTTTTGACGTTTTTACCCGTTTTTTATATTTGTTCATTTTTTTTCGTTATTATTATTTTTTATTTTTTTGCCGGGAATATTTATATTGTCACCAAACATGGTAATGTAATTTTCCAAGAAATTTAATTCCTTGGAATGTGATTCCCGGGAATATAGAATTCCCGGCTATATAGTATTCCACATACCAAACGCCCCCTAACAAGCATCATTAGAAGCGATGCTAAACAACAAGCATAACTTGGCCAAAGCGAACTCCCTGTAGGCCAGGCTATAAGCATAAAAAGCTAGTTGTAAGGCATAGGAGCGAACAAAGCCCCTATGTTACTCTATCGTGATTGTTATTTTTGTTGGAGGTTTTCCTTGACATGTAGAAGAAGCTTGTTTTCAATACATGCCTAGTGATATTTAGTCCCACATTGGAAAAGCACCATAGGTTATATCTCAATATATACTTGGTATGTTGTTGAGATGTGCACATGGGATGGTGACCTTAAGGAGGGAACCATGTGGGTGATTTTACTAGGAAGTAAGGATAAGACTCCATGGTAAAGCATTAACCCTTTTCCTGTTGGAAATTAATTTCCATCAAAGCTACGGCCCGTAGGGGCTTAGCGACTCAGGCTCATGGGCTCATGAGGCGTAATGTGGCATTTTGTTGGTGCACTTTGCACTTGGCACGTGGCGCTGCCAGATGGCGCACAATTGGCGCATAATGCGCGTGTGCGCAGTTGGCGCAGCGGTACGCAATTGCGCGTGCTGTGCGCTGTTCGCGCGCGATGTGCGCAAATTGGCTCAATCGTGTTTATGCATGATTTGAGCGGTTACGGAACGTTTGGAACAATTTTTCCCACGTCCTGAACGTTCTGTATACCGAACACTTACTGGACGCACTTATATAAAGTCCTTCTCTTCTCTCTCAGGGGGACAGAACAGTAGTATCAGAATTTTTTTTACGAAATTCTCTAAGTTTAGAGCAGAGAAGAGAGGTCCTTTAGGAGCAGAGTTCGTGCCACCCAAGGAGTCAGAAGAGCGGATTGTTTCGAAGTTCTCCGTCGAACATGCTGGTTCCTGGAAGCTATTTTTGTGGGGTGAATCAACCTTTTAGCACAGGTGATAATTTACCCCAGCAGCTTTCTTCTTCTCTAATCTAATCAGAACCTTCTATTCTTCTATTATAAACTTGCAACTCGTTCTGAACGAGAGCTTTTTTGATCTAATCAGAAAAGTTAGTGGACGTTCGTTGCTGCTGCTGCTAAGAATTCTTCTGTGTTCTTCGAAGTAACA
>JANAVB010015072.1:0-45081 GCA_029216955.1 Iris pallida | reverse complement strand
TCTCCATACAAGTAGTGTCTCCAAAGCTTAAGTGCAAACACTACTGCTGCCAACTCCAAGTCGTGGGTCGGGTAATTCTTCTCATGATCACGAAGTTGACATGACGTATAAGATATTACCTTCCCATGCTGCATCAAAACACATCCTAAATCTCTGCATGAAGCATCACAATATTCTGAAAATCCTCCGGTAATATCTGGAAGCGTGAGAATGGGTGCCGTCATCAAGCCTCGCTTCAACTTCTCAAAAGAATCCTGACATTCTGCTGTCCAAGCAAACTGCGCATCCTTGCGGGTCAACTGGGTCAATGGCGCTGAAATCTGAGCAAAGTCTGAAATAAATTGCCGGTAGTAGCCGGCCAATCCAAGAAAGCTGCAAACTTCCGCCACGGTGCTAGGTACTGGCCACGTCTCAATAGCCACGATCTTCTGGGGATCCACTTCTACTCCTTCTCTGGTGATGATATGACCCAAGTATGAAATGCGATCGAGCCAGAACTCGCATTTATTGAACTTCGCGTACAACTGGTGCTCTCTGAGAATCTGGAGGACAACTCTGAGATGCTGCTCATACTCCGCTACATTCTTGCTGTAGACCAGGATATCATCTAGGAACACAATCATGAACTGATCCAAATAAGGCATGAAGATATGATTTATGAGGTCCATGAATACAACTGGCGCATTGGTCGCTCCAAATGGCATAACAAGGAACTGCCAATGTCCATATCTAGATCTGAAAGCTGTCTTCTGGATGTCCTGCTCTATGACTCTGATCTGATGGTATCTTGACCGCAAATCAATCTTCGAGAATACTGCTGCCCCCTTAAGTTGATCAAACAAGTCATCTATCCTCGGGAGAGGGTATCTGTTCTTGATTGTCACTGAGTTCAAGGTACGATAGTCAACACATAATCTGGACGTACCATTCTTCTTTTTCACAAGAAGCATCGGGACTCCCCAAGGCGATCCACTTGCACGAATGAATCCCTTGGTCCTGAGTTCTTTCAATCATCTTGTACAATATCTCTAACTCTGACGGCGCCATCCTGTAGACTCTCTCTGACAATGGGGCTGTCTCTGGGATCAAGTCGATAGTAAACTCGATCTCTCGCTCTGGCGGCATTCCTGAAAGCTCTTCTGGAAAAACATCTGGAAACTCCTCGACTATCCTGGGTAACTGCACTGCTGCTACTGCCATCCGCAATACTGGATGAGAAGGTTCAACTTCGTCTCGCAAAAAGGAAAATGCTGGCTCGCCTGGAATGCTAAAAATAACCCTGCCAACATGGCAGTCTATCCTAGCATACTGGTTCCTCAACCAATCCATCCCTAAGACCACATCATAATCGGCCATCGGGAACTCTATCAATCTAGCGGGAAACTCTCTACCGCTAACTACGATCCGACACGAGGAAAACACTCTATCTACTCCCACAAGTCTGTTACCAGTAAGTATATTGAGTCTTACTGATAATGACTCGGGCTCCAGTCCGATCCGTGTCACAAATCGTGCAGAAATAAATGAATACGATGCACCAGAATTAAATAAAGCTGATGTTGGGAAGGAGTTGACGAGAATAGTACCTGCCACTACCTCACCTGGTGCCAATCCCTCTTCTACGGTCATCGCCATCGCTGACCATGTCCTCTGGGTGCGGGTCCCCTCTGCTGAAAACCTCTCTGTCTGCTCTGAACCAGGGCTTGGGCTTGCGCATACTGCTGGGGGTTCTGCTGCTGAAAGGCTTGGGACTGAGGCGACAAGGGCCTCGAAAAGTGTTGTTGCTGCTGGACTGGTGCTGGTCCTCTCACCGAAGGACTAGTAAAGTTGGACGATGATGAACTACCCCTATTCGGGCAGGATCCCATCTTGTGATCCGCTGTCCCACAAGCCAGGCACAATTCCTGCGCCCTGCGACATTGTGATACCACATGTCCTGGCTTCCCGTAATGTGAACATCCTACTGCGGAAGAGTGCTTCTGCTTCTGCTGCTGAGGATATGCCGGGGTCGAATGCTGGATCGACGTAACTGAAGCTGTCCTCCTCGGAGCTCCAATGGTCAAAGCCCTAGCTGCCGGGGCTGGTGCCGAAGACTGATTCATGTGGCCATGAGATCGCTTCCGACCTCCGGTCCTGTCCACGATCCTCTGGGAGGTATACTCATGCCTCCTAGCTACCCTCAATATCGCATCAAAAGTCTGATGCTCAAACTGCTCCACTGCCAATAAAATTTCTAGGTGGAGCCCCTGCTAGAACCGCTGGGCTCTGTCGAACTCGATCGCTACCAAGGTTGGAGCAAACCGACTAAGTCTCAAAAACAAGGCCGTATATCCGTCGACCGTCCTGCCCATCTGCTTCAGATTGGTGAACCTCGTCTGTAGATCGTACCAAGCTACAGCATCAAAATACTTGGTCTGGAATCTCTCACGGAATACTGTCCAGGCAATAGGTGCCACTAATCCAATGGCCTGCGCCGTCCACCAGCTACGGGCAATATCCAATAACTGCAGGCACACCACGGCCACCTTCTCATTCTCGGGCGTCTTTGTCGCTTCTAGAATCACTTCTGTATCCTGTAGTCAAGCATCTGCGGCAATAGCATCTTCGCTACCATCGAAGAAGGGAGGGTTCAAGCGCTTGAAGCTGTTGGCTGCCTGGTTCCCTTGATGACCGCCTCTGTTCAGAGCATCTTGTACTGCCTGGTGCAGGGCGTCGCCCCGACGATCTTGAGATGCTAGCAATGTCCTGATGAGACCCACCAAGGTGGCATCATCAGGCTCTGCAGGCTGGACTGGTTGAACTGGTGGCTCTTGACCCCTAGTAGGCATGACTTTGGAAACTACTCCTGAATGCTGGGCTTGATCTCCAGGTTGCTGCTGGTCCACTGGAGGTGCTCCACCTTGCCGATCGGTAGGACCAGGAACAATGCCACTGAAGAAGACGACATAGGGAACAATAAGGAAGGACTAGGACAGATCAAAGATACAAGCATGTAATCAGGTCAAGAATTCTGGGATTCAGAGGGTACGAGCAGAGATCAAGGACGAGTGCTGATTGAGACATCTATTCAGTAAACCCTCACATATCTTGATTTACAAGACCTGCATGGGCCACCACTTAAACCATGTAACGCCCCAGAACCAGAATACTGGAGAGCGGGCATACATAGCCAGCTACGTATATTGAAATGGAATCCACCTTGCTATACAGTCACAGCTGTCTAGATACATGAGGGTTTAACTACAAGCCATCAGTCTCCTATGGTCAAGAACAAGCCTATTGTCTCAATCTCAAGCAAGTAGTAATTATTACAAGATGTCAGAGCACCAAATATACAATAGTAAGGCGTCCCATACATTACATATTTGGATGATCATGAAGCTAGTCATTACAAAATGTGAAAACTAGCAAGAGTTTCAGTCATACATGATCAACCCTAGGATTTGTTAATCATGCTACAGCCCGTAGGCAGACAGTAAGTAAAGTGCAATACGAGCTAACACGTGCTCGCCGGCTAAACGCCTCAAAAGAATATTTTTACAATAAAGTGGAAGAACAAAAAGGGAAACCCACTCGTTGCCTTGGTTACGCCTGGTGGTCACCATCTGGTTGGAAGGGAGGTAGATCCTCTGGAATTACTCCGGTATCTGGCCATACAAAACCAGCTGGATCAGATCCCAGAAAGAGCAAATGCCACAAAGGAGGCTTCACTTAAGAACTAAAACCAGCAATTAGCATAAAATATAATAACATATTAAAACTGGAAATATAGAAAAATCATGATGATATACGATAAGATAACCATGGAACTATTCAGATAACCAAGTTACAACCCTTAAACCAAACAAGGACCGGGGTTATAACTCTTCGTCTGAACGGAACTTGGTTTTCCACCATTTATCGATAAGGTAAAACACAAGCATTCCGGTCATGTAACAATCTTGTACAGGATCAGGACAAGACTAGACTGGGTCAGACTCCATCCAATCAATCACGACCAAGCAATGAGTACGGCTTGATACTTTAACTAAGTAGGGTTATCACAGGCCTAGTTACTAGCAAGATGTAATGAGATTATTCCAACAGCCACAAGCCCTGCAGACCATCCAGGTTATCCAGGTCGAATATCCGTTTATGAAGGGTGCAACACATGACAATATGCTAAAAATGTGCCCTACTCGTCGGCAGGCTACAAGTCCACTTGCACGCCCAGATAACGAGATTGCCTGTAGCTGGAAAATCTCTTCATGACTACTAGCTTATTCTAGTTATTAGCCTGAGTCAATTTTTGTAGGTACCCTTGACCGTGGTACTCAGGGGTCCCCGTCCTAGACATGATACAAGACAATACTGGTTCATTTGTACAAACACAATCGTCCATGGTGTCCAGGCCATTCATTCTTGTCATGTCATGCTAGCTGTCGCAACAGCATATCGAGGAATATCATGTCAGGTTTACTTATCAAGAGTGCGCCACGACGGGCCACTGTCATGTCATGTAACTTGTCAAGAGTGCACCACGACGGATCACTATCGTGTCATGGAACATATTCAGAATTAACATGGTACAAGCATTCTATCAAAGGACCCAAGTTACTCAGAGGGTCATGAGACAAAAGCATAAATGTAACAACTCAACATGGTAAAAGGAGTGTACGGCTATGGAAAGAGCCATGCGGCTGAGCAGGGCGGGCTCATGCAGCTCGGGAGGGGACAGGGGCATGCGGCTCGGGAGAAAAGGGCTTATGCGGCTCGGGGTTAAGGGCTCATGCGGCTCGGGGAGAACGGGCGCATGCGGTTTAAGGATAGCAGGCTTATGCGGCCAAGTCGAGCAAATTCATGCGGCTAGAAGGGGACAGGCTCATGCGGCTGGAGGAAAATGGTGCATGCGTTTAAGGACAGCAGGCTTATGCGGTCGGGGCTCATGCGGCTCGGGAATCGGGTTCATGCGGCTCAGGAAGAACGGGCGCATGCGGCCAGTGGAGGTCGGGCTCATGCGGACGAAGGAGAAAGGGCTCATGCGGCTCGGCTGGAAGAGCTATGCGGCAATAGATGGGGGTCTCATGCGGCTCGGCCGAATGAGGATCATGCGGCCAAAGGAGGAACGGGCATATACGGCAGTGGGGGAACGAGCTCATGCGGCTGGAGCTAACTTGAGTCATGCGGGTGAAGGCCATACGGCAAGGGCCAAGCGACAAGGGTTATGCGGCCAAAGGGGACTCAAGTTCATGCGGCCAAGTTCATGCGGCTAAGTTCTGTTCTTCTTCTCCACTTTTTCGAGTAGAAGAACCATGAAAGCCTTCTCTTCCAGGCTCCATAAATCTATCATCTAAGGTCAGAACTCGGACTTCCATAGGTCAAAATGGGGTAGAACGAAATTCTCTACAACCTAGAACACTCAAAACTTGAAAATAACAAGGTTAAATAGATCAAAACCCAAAAAATCCAAAAATGCAACAAGCTTAGATCTACATGAAATGAGCTATGGAAATTAAAAGTGCTAAGTACTAAAGTGTCTTAGAATCTCGTGAGGAATAAAATAGAACAATAAAACTTGAGTTCCTCCATGAAACAAGTTGCACTTGCCGGTGGGAGAGGGGGTAGGTGGAGCTCTACGCTAGGGAGGAAGAAGAAGAAGAAGGAGTAAATGCTGAGTTATGAGGAGAGAGAAAAGTATGTGGGATATAAATGGGGTTAGTGGTGGGGGTAGGTAGGGTTGGTTCATAAGCAAGAAAAACCCAACCAAGTCGAACCAGGCAAGTGAAATGCTAAAATAACCATGCAATGAGACAGACAACATGAGTCAAAATACGTACACGTATACCAAAATACGTAATACGAACTACGAGCGTTACAACGTCCGGGGGATGACTATCGATTCTACGAATCTGGACATGACAGCATGAGGATCAAGGCCGACCCTTAAGCTCCGAGGCAAACTTTCAAAATGGACCCCCATACATAATATATATAAAAAATAAAAATATTATAAAAAATTGTCATCACCAAGAATTGAACTAAGGACATCATATATGCAAGTCTAACATAGTAACAACTACACCATAATTATTTAGTATCTATTTGATAATAAAAATATTAATATATTTATATTTAAACTAAATTTTTTGGTCCTTCGGATTAGTAGGCCCTAGGTGGTCGCTCTAGGTGTCTTGGGCCAGGGCCGGCCCTGACTAAGATCACAAATAGTTGGTAGAAAATCCCAAATGTTCTCAATAAACATGCAACAAATGTGTACATTGCATAAAAACCTCCTTATATTAGGTATAATTAAACATAGTAGTTGTGTTATAATCACATAGTTTGCGGTATCCAGGGGTGGATCTAAAAATATAAGCTCGGATGGGCTAAAGTGAGTTCATATGGACTATGTGCGGGCTAACTCCTAAAAAAATGGAGTACCCCAAGCCATACCTAGATCCGCCCATGGCAGTATCGGTCAATACTGATACGATGGCACTAAATACAATTTTGGCATGTCCCATTCCGACCACTACCAATAGTGACCGATATCAACCTTGGAGGTTTTATTCTCAGATAATTAAACAGAAATAACTAAAACAAAGAAGAAGACAAAATAATCTAAAAATAGTGTGAACATAATAATTTAGTTATTCATAATAATTCAATTATTCTAAAGACTGACAATGTTATGATGTCTTGATACGAGTCCTTATTGACAAATTATAACCATTACCCTTTGTTCAAATTATATATCTATAAATTCACAACATTCATTCACATTAATATTAATTCATTCATAACTAGTTATTGTGATTGCACTGCGTCTAAAGGCAATTAAATAAAGAACTCTATCTATTGCAAGTGAATATTAGCTTTTTTAACATGTGGAGAATAAAAGTACCACCTGACAGCTTCTCAAGTTTTTTTTTTCATAACATCTATTTATCACTTTTATAACTCATGTTAAGTTATCCAAATATGTCATATATATCTAAAATTTCATCAAATTTGAATTTAAAAAAAAAATAAGCTGAAGAAAAAATTTAAAAAAATAATACCAAATTAATAATAAAAAACAACAAAATAACTTAACAATATCACAAAATAGTCTATGGAACACAACATTTGGTTTAAAAACAACATCACACAAGTTATTATGATAGAAGACAAATTATTTAAATAAAAAATAAATATAAGATAATCAACAAGTCAATATTCCACATTTCTAAACGAATTAACGAATGCTTGTTCTTCAAAGTCGTTAGAATAAGTATAATTACAAACAAAGTTAACATAATAGAAAAATAGAAGAAAAAACATTTGGCAACAAAAAAAGAGAATATATAAACAAGCACATCAAAATGTATTTGTGTTAAATCGGATTTTTTGTGTGAAATGTGTTATTTTTTGCGCAAGGTTGTAAAATACACTAGGGGCTGGTCGGAATGGTCTAGCACCTAGCACGTCTGGGCGTAAAAGGTTAAAAAAAGACCATCCAAAAATTCTACTGAAAATTGCATAAGAAAAAAAATCCACAAAATATAAAAAATATAACAAATGTTGTGGGGGTATGTGGGGTCAAAAATATAACAAACGTTGTCCACTGTATATATCATCTATTATGCATTTTATGTAGGGTCAACCATTTGACCACCTTGCTATTCCTTCCTACCTTCATCCTGCAGACATACGGTGCTTCTTCAGGATTCTGTAGAATTTTTAAGCAACTGCAAACACAAAAATGCATAGACGACAGATACTGGTCGAGTTTGTGTCGGACATAAAAATTGTACAAAACTAGCATTTCTCTGAAATGAAATATGATATGAAAGTTGCAACAAAATCAAATGGATGTCCCTACATAAGCTTGTACAGAATTAAACATTACTCTGGAATCCGGTCCCTGTAAGTTACAACCAATGTTTTAAAAACCGGTGGATCACCCAGCTTCATTGATATACATAAATGGTTATATTAGAAAAACCAGTCAGTGCTACTGACATTTTCCTTCAGTCTACCTAGCAGACTTAAGGACACCTAGAAGAACAAAGAAACCATGAGATCAAATACAATCCATGAAGTTTTAAAACTCAACAACTCCCAGAGTCGGTGTCAATTCATGCAAGAATTATTAGTTTTACTAAAATGCCCGAGTCACAGTATTGATGCATAATCCGATCCGCCTCTAGCAATGCTCTGCTGCATTTTGTTGGAGAAGTTATATAACTGTATGCTGGAATTGGGGAAGATATCTTGTCCATTTCACCCAAAACATCGGAACAAAGCCATGTTCGCTATAGGCCTAATCTTGATCTCTCAGGAAAATGTAGCAACAGTTTGTCATCCATACAACATAAAGATGGAAATACACATCAAATGCAGAAGGCACAAAACAAACCCATGAATTATCATTCTACACAATATTCGTCTCTCTATAAGATACAAATATGAAAAGTTCACTATCATATATTTAATTGTAAGCACAAGAAACCACATTTTACCAAACTTGGTGTATGCATTTCAAAATATACGTTTCTACAGCTATTTTCCGTGACATCAACTTGCACACATGGAATATTTTAGTACTGTATATGATAGTAGAATTAGAGATGTTTATCATAAAAAGAATCAAACCAACAGGCTCACAATTTAGGCACTGACAATGCTTTGGCTAGAGGTTAAATTCAGGACTGGCAGTACACGAAAGACGGTCAAAAGTTTGGAAAAAATTCGAAGAAGGGTGAACTATTACTAGAAATTCTAGGGCTAGTCTGCTGATGATATGATATTACAAGGCATTTGAGTTCAAAACTTTTTAAGGTAGTTTTTCTCAAGTCCACAGGAATACATGCACAATTGTTGCAAAGTAAATATAGAACTTTGTGGTTACTTGCAGTTTATACTATAATTGATGGTCCACAATTACCTCAATTGACACATCTATATTTTGGTTTTAGTAGTCTAATATTTCAAACTATTTGCAATCATACCAAAAGAATTGTTGCGATTACTAGTGCTAAGTGGAATTTACTTATAATTTTATACAGAACAGTAGTTTGTTAGGCCCAGGTACTGAGAGTTGCATCAATTAAAGAATATGCTACTAGATAACGACACAACTACTATTGAAGAAGAAGCTGCTAAATGTAAAGGAGCATGTTGAAATTTGCTATGTAAAGGCATATATTTGCATACTCCCCTCAATCTCCATGGACATAAAATACTCGATTGACTTGTGTAGAAAGAATTAAATCATCTCATACTTGATCCGGTCAGCAATAAGGTTACCAGGTATTGTATTTCATAAAATCAAAAATATAAACGAAAGAATAGTACCACATGATTTTAGCGAAAATTATATCCCTCATGAATATTTTGTGGCAATCTCTAACATGTTATCAGCCTTGGACTTCTTCCTTGTCTAACAACAGCAAAGAAATAGCAGATTCTGGAATGATAACCTAAGCTACTAGGTTCCATAGACACGGACACGGTACAGATCCAGAATATGGCGTTTTAGAAAATTTTGGAATACGGGTATGGCATGTATAAGGTTATATATACACATGATAAGTAATACACATTAGATCTTACTAATATTTATATATAAGTATGTTTTGGATAATAACTAGGTGCAAAAAAACTCTAAAAATGATTCATTGCAAAGAAATGTAACTTTCTCGTATCTCAATTATGTTTCACACACCATCACGACATGCCAAATTTAACTTCAACTATGGTTTGGGCCCCTTTGGAGCCTAGACATGGGCAAGATGTCATATCTGACAAGACTGTCAAGAAGTATCAATTTCAGTATTTGTTGGATACAAATACAGGCCTCTTTAGGAGTATTTGTGCAACATACATAGCTACGCTGTGATTGTGCTTAAATTGCTAAACTTACGATTTCACAAGGAGTGGAAAGCAAATGATAAGTTGAGACTTGCAACTACTATTAGCACCTAAAAATCAAATATTTGAAATAGGAATCTCACTTTGACGCCAAGATAAGATGCAATAATTAAGATTTGCAAGTCGAAAATGTTACACAAGACTTTGTGTACATATTTGAAAGCAAGCTATCGGAAGACAAATTTATATTTGGAAAACAGAAGAATATTGAAGTGCAACAGGAATAACAATTCTCACTTTAACCTCAATAAGCACGAAAAAATTTGTATCCTCCTTACAAGAAAATAGATCCAACCTTACAGTAAGTTGTGCCTTAAAATCTTAGAAGCCACAAACTCCTAGAAGGACAAAGAATCTCAGTAAGAACCTCGATTCGGCGGTTCTTACTTGGGAGCTTGTTGGGAGCTCCATTCCCCTACGACGGGAGCTCGTTTCTCCGACGATGGCAGCGCGTTTCTCCAACGACATGAACGTTATCCAAAATATGACCATAATTTTAAACGATGACATAAATTTTAGGAAGAAAGTTAAAATATTTTTAGTACACGTTTATCGAAATACTAAGAAACTAAAGATTATTTACCTTGACATTATAAAAAAATTAACATGCGAATGGTCTCTCTGTAACTTTTGAACATTACTTTATAAATTCTAATAGATATTAAGATACTTATAACTTTTGATAACAATAATTAATATACGTAAATTTTTTATTAGCGCACGCTCCTATCACGCTCCCAACTTTAGACTCTTCTATGTAGTCGTGTTTTTCCGCTCCCATTTGAGATGTATTCAAGGAATGCCCAAAAGTGGAGGCATCTGACACGTATCCAACAAAGATACTGCCCCATAAAAGAACTGGATATGTTTACATAATCAACTCCGGACATAAATATGCTTATTGTGAAACAAGATGTACTCCATAGTAAAAATAAACACAAATTGCTTATATAGCCCACTCCCACACAATTAGTACAAATTATTTCTCATCTAATGTTTTTCGACCATTCATTTCTTCTTTAAGATCTTCATTCTATTACAATCATTTCCTAATCATTATGAGGTAAAAAAATTAAGGTTGTGCATAAAATAAATTATTATTATTATTATTGTGACCTTACAAACACTTCCTTCTCACTCTACTATGTAGGCAACTCTAGAGAGGTGTGACTAGAATGCAGCGAAAATATACAATAAAAACAAGGCTAATTTTCAACTAACAAATTTAGCAATATAGCAAGTATATGGAAAGTAAAATGAGTAAGAAGTCACTAAGGCAAACATCGCGATGTATACTGGTTTTCTCGTGGAGGACTAATCCAGTCCCGAAAACTCTTGGTCGGAGTTAATACATTATTCAGCAATAACAATACACCACGAATTTTAATCCAAAGTGCTTGCCAACTTCTTACAACCACAAGCTTTGATTCGAAGGGCTTGCCGACTTCAATTCCACAAACTTTTCATCCGAAGAGCTTGTCGACTTCAAACAACAAGTGTAAAGACAACATTTAGAAATTCAAGCTTTACAACTCGAACAAACTTCTATCCAAGATCACAACTTTGGCACACTAGAATGCTGAGAGTTTGTTTCTTGGTGATGGATTAGGTTATGGTTTAAGCTTCCTAGTTTCAATTTTGCGACTCGACTTACATAAATCATAGACTCAAATAAAAAAGAGGATGATGATGAGAAGCCTGTGTGAAGCGTGCGGTCAGGGTACCTACGTATCCCACGCATCAGAGGCCTAATGAACGCAGCAATACTCCGAGCCACGGAAACGGGAATACGTCCACTGGATTCGTGGGCGTTGTCTCGCATCGTGCGAGCGAACAAGCAGGTGCGTACGACCCGTGGACGCTCCTTGCTGTTCGAGCACGGCGAGTGGGTGTCGCCTCGTCTTGTGCGAGCGTCGAGCAGGTGCGACCGGTCCGTGGGCACTCCTCCCCGTTCGAGGGGTGAGAGGATGCCAGTGTCGAAAGAAGGTGCAAGGACTATAATGAAATGCCGTGCAGACGTGTGGTCGCCAACCCACGATTCCACAACATCAAAGACCTAATGAAATATAGCATAGTCTGAGTCTGCACCGGGATTATATATATATATATATATATATATATATATATATATTTCCAACGCGTGCGGGCTCAGTATAATCGTGTCCCACGCACACGATTCTTGGCCTGTCGTATGGAACGACTTTTGGAGTGCGGACGTAGTCCGTTGGCCTTGTCATCATCGCCGTGCACACGCGCCCCGCGCGCTCCAGAGCTCCGCTCGGCAGCACACCGTCTTTCGACGACAGTTACTCAACACCTCGCTTTGCCCACGACGCCGAAGAGACGCCCTCGACGACTAAGGATGACCGCCCGTACGACGGCCATTGATTCCTTGTCGCCTGCGACTAACGATTCCGTCCAGCCGCCCGTTCTATGCGCACGACGCGCATATTGGCGACGATCGCCGACGCCCTTACGATCGAGCCTGCGATCGTATATGGCGGACATCTTCTCGTTGCCCTCAGCAGCGCCGCACGACGGGCCGCGTGGTCGGCCTGTCGCTTATACCCGTGGGCGAATGGTGCCAATTCCCCGATCCGTCGCACGACGACCGTGCACTGAATTTGCTACACGGACGCCTCATTCTGCCCCATGCAGGCTCAGTTCGTAGCCCTATATCGTCAGGCCTCCGATGTTGTGGATGCCCCGCATCGCACAGGCTAACTCATCATCGCCCTATATATATATATATATATATATATATATATATATATATATATATATATATATATATATATCAAAAATACAGAATAAAACATAAGATCCAGACGACCTTGTAGCACGAGAATAGTTGAGAAGTTGCTCTGCTGACTCCACTTTATTGACTTTATTCACTGCCGGGACCTCACCCCCCCCCCCCCCCCCCCCCCCCCCCCCCCCCCCCCTTCAGAACTCTCATAACGGAATGCCGGGGCCTCAGCCTCCTCTTGAGGCTCAGAGTGAACACCACTGGGTTGTTGAGAAGGTAGGAGATCTCGAACCCGACCTCCTCGAGGAAAAACTCCATCTTCTGTCGAAGATTCTCCTCGGTCAAATTGAACAGCGTCGGATGCTTCTTGATCACAGACACGATGTCGGCCTCGGGCCACCTGAGGCTCTTCAGGAGCTCACACTTCGCTTGGAACGCCTCTTTACGGGTTCGGAGAGCCCCAGATCCTGGAGAATTGCCAGCTTGGGCTTGAGGGTTTTGTCTAGGTTGGTGAGGAGGAACCTTGATACGAGCCTCGGTATGCAGCTCGTACTCAGTAGCAGAGTGACTCCATAGGCAGTTAGTTAGTTGGCCACCTCAGCTACAGCTCAGCATCTCTAGGCAATTGCAGACCAATCACAGGGCTCCTGTGACAGCAAATGACATGTCAGCATTGTGAGTTGTCTAATAGCTACTAGCATATAAATAGAAGAATGGAGAGGAGGGAAGTATCAGAAATCTGTTAGTAAAATTACTTTTCCATTTTCGTATTCCTGCATTTTATTTCAGCATTGTAATTTCCTGCAATTACCTCAATAAACCCTAATTCTCTCCAAATTCTTTCATTGTTCAAATCTGCACTGAACTGAGATGGCAAATCCTGGTAGAAATTCGAGCATCTACGTACCTGGAGCTCGAGATCCTACCAATTTGGTATCAGAGCCCCTAGCTCCTGTGAGCGAGGGCAGCCGTGAAGGAAGCTCCAGCCATGGCGGCTCTGGAGGAGTCGTGTCCGATGGGAGATGGACACGGATCAATGAGGAGAGGATCATCTCCATCGAAGGCACGATGGGAGCTCTGTCAGGTACTGTACTGGAACTCTGAGAGATTTGGTAAATTCGAACAATTGCTCGAAGAATTGACCAAATCTCAAAAGGAGGGGGAGAATTTGAGCCCCAATATTATTCCACCACCAACACAGCAGCCTGCTGCACCGACACAACTTTTCTTTCGGCAAAATTCTCAAGTACAAGCAAGTAAAACTTTTCCAGGGAGTATATGCTCCACCATGGCTACTGGTGAGCAAACTCTATCATCACACATGAGATCTGTGCATAATACAAACCCACAGACCATGGGGGCTATGGTCAGTAGCCCAGGAGTTTTTTAACTCCTCCAAGGCCTAATTCCCAGGTAATGTTCAATTCCTTTGGCAACAACCACAATGCAAACAGAGGGCAATCCACACACAGGCTCAAATTGCCTGAGTTTGATGGCTCAGGTGATGTAGAAGAGTGGCTCATGAGAGTGGACCATTATTTCAGCTTCTATAGCACTCCTGAGTTTGATAGAATCAAGCTATGCTCAGTTCAACTCAAAGGGACTGCAGCTTATTGGCTTAGATGGGTTTTGAAACTCAAAAATGGGGTCATGTCTTGGGAAGACTTCTACAACAGCATTAGAAATGAGTTTGGTCCTTCTCAGTTCACAGACTACATCATTGACCTCAAATTACTCAGACAAGATGCTAGTGTACAAGACTATAATTTCCAATTTCAAAGATGTTCACAAAGAGTTCAGGGAATACCTGAGCCTTTCTTGATAAGCCATTACATAGGGGGGGTTGAAAGAAGAAATTAGATATGAAATGCAATTAGCTAATCCACAGAGCCTTCTGACCACTATGCAGTTAGCCAAATTGCATGAGGCTAAGTTTTTAGCTCTCAGGAGAAATTATAAAGGTGGCCCCTACTACAGTAAGAACAATGTTACAATTGAATCTGTGCCTAACCCTTCACTCTCCTCTACTACAAACCCTGAACAAGGGAAGAAAACCTACACAAACTCAGCAAACTCCAGTACCCACAGTTCAGGAAGGTCAACTATATCACCCTCAGAAATTGTCAGGAGAAAGAATCTTGGCTTATGCTTTTTATGTGAAGACAAATGGTTTAAAGGACACAAGTGCAAAGAGAAAAAACTTTTTATGTTAATTGCAGAAGAAGAACAAGGAATAGAGGCTAATCTGGAAGAAATTCAGATAAATACAAAGGTCATTCCTGAATCTTTCTCAATTTCCTTACAAGCATTGTCAGGAACCATGCATCATTCCACTATGAAACTGAGGGGAACAGTTCAAGACAGGCCTGTGACTATACTAGTGGACTCTGGATCCACTCATAGCTTTATTGACATGCAATTTAGTAAGAGACTGAGGTTACCAAGTACTGTAAATGAAGTTTTTGAGGTGTTAGACTGTTAGTGGCCAATGGGGAGAAGCTTCAAAGCCAAGGACTACGCACAGATGTTCTCATTAACTGTCAGGGCCAGATAATCAAAGTGAATTTGCTTAAATTGCCTATTACAGGATGCCAGATTGTCCTAGGAGCCAATTGGCTTAGCACTTTGGGGGATATCACCTGGAACTTCAGGAATCTAACAATGAAGTATCAGCAACAAGGGCAAGCACAGTGTTTACAGGGTCTTCATGCAGACACTCATAGCTTAATGGAACCAGTAAGGAGTTCAGGCAGAAGTCACAAATTTTTATCATTCAAATGTGTGCAGTGGAGAGTCATAAAGCTTCTACAGAGCTTTCTCCTCTTCTTCAGTCTCTGTTGCAGAGGTATAGGCAGTTGTTTGAAGAACCAAGAGGGCTTCCTCCAAAGAGAGAGTTTGATCACAGAATTCCCCTGATACCTGGATCTTCTCCAGTATGTCAGAGACCCTACAGACATTCCTATGTGTACAAGAATGAAATAGAGAAGCAGGTCAGAGAAATGTTAGCTAGTGGCATCATTAGGCCAAGCACTAGTTCATATTCTTCACCTGTCATCTTAGTTAAGAAATCAGATGGATCCTGAAGGATGTGTATAGATTATCGAGCCCTAAATCAAAGAACTATCAAAGACAAGTTTCCTATTCCCTTTATTGATGAACTGTTTGATGAGCTTCATGGAGCCAAATACTTTTCTAAGCTTGATTTAAGGGCTGGTTACCATCAAGTCAAAGTAGTGGAAGAGGATATCCATAAGACAGCATTCAGGACTCATGAGGGGCACTATGAATTCCTAGTGATGCCTTTTGGCCTCACCAATGCACCCTCCACATTCCAAGCTATGATGAATACTCTGTTCAGGGATTACATGAGAAGATTTGTACTAATATTCTTTGATGATATATTGATTTACAGTCTCACCTTTGAAGAACATTTGTTGCACTTAGAAAAGGTATTTTGTAGACTGGCAGCGAACAATTTAAAAATCAAAGAAAGCAAATGTCAGTTTGCCCTGCAGAAAGTGGGCTACTTAGGCCATATTATCTCTCAGGAAGGAGTTCAGATAGACACACAAAAGACTGAAGCTGTTATGAATTGGCCAATACCTAAAACTTTGAAGGAATTGAGGGGATTCCTTGGGCTCACTGGATACTACAGAAGATTTGTGCAGGGATATGGGTCTATAGCTGCACCACTCACTGAATTTTAGAAGAAAAATGCTTTTTTCTGGAACAACAAAGCCCAATTGGCCTTTGAACAGTTGAAATTAGCCTTAACTAAGCCACCAGTCCTTGTTATGCCTGATTTTTCTGAGGCATTTATCTTAGAATGTGATGCATCAGGAGAAGGTATTGGGGCTGTGCTGACGCAACAAGGCAAGCCAATAGCCTATTTGAGTCGGGCCTTGAAAGGAAGGACTAGAGCTCTTTCTACTTGTGAAAAAGAAATGTTAGCCATTCTTTTAGCCATAAAAAAGTGGAATCAATACTTGTGGGGTAGAGAGTTTATTATAAGAACTGACCACCAATCTCTCAAACACTTATTGGAGCAAAAAATGTGTACAGAAGCTCAACACAAATGGGTATTCAAACTGCCTGGGTTCAATTACCAAGTAGAGTACAAGAAGGGAAAAGAAAACAAGGCTGCTGACAGTCTCTCTAGAAGGGGAATACCTACATTGAATGCACTATCCACAGTTCAGGCTGATTGGCTAAGTCAATTTCAAGACCAAATGAAGCAATCTTCTTATTACAATGATTTCCTGCAGAAATGGGAACAAGGGAAGCTGGACTCAAATAAGTATGCTTTGAGAGGAGGACTTCTCTACTACAAAAACAGGTTGCTCATTGATCCTGATTCTACCTTTGTGGAAGTTATGCTTAAAGAACATCATGACCAACTGCTAGGAGGACATTCAGGAGTAACCAAGACACTGCACAGGCTGAAGAAGAGTTGCTATTGGAAAGGTATGAAACTCTCAGTTAAGAATTATGTCAAAGCTTGCATAGTCTGTCAACAGAACAAATATGATAACATTTCTCCAGCTGGTTTACTGCAGCCATTGCCTATACCCAACAGAAATTGGGAAGACATTTCTATGGATTTCATAGAGGGCCTACCTAGTAGCCATAATAAAACTACTATAATGGTAGTGGTTGACAGATTAACTAAGTATACTCATATATTTGCACTTTGTCATCCTTATACTGCTGCTATGGTTGCACACGTGTTCATAGAGGGAGTTTTTAAGCTTCATGGACTGCCTAAGTCCATAGTGTGTGACAGGGATCCCATTTTTACTAGCCAGTTCTGGCAGGAGTTTTTCAAAACCCAGGGGACTCAGCTGAAACAAGTACAGCTTACCACCCCTAAACTGATGGACAAACTGAAGTTACCAACAGGTGTATTGAAGCCTATTTGAGGTGTTTTTGTGGCCACAAACCTAAGGACTGGAGTAAGATCTGCCTTGGGCTGAGTATTGGTTCAATACCAACTGGCACTCTTCTACTAAGGTTACTCCTTTTGAGGCAGTCTATGGTAGGTCACCACCACACTTGCTTACTTATACTCCAGATGCCATACAAGACAAGAGTGTAGCTGAAGCATTAAATTCTAGAGACAATGCCCTACAAATACTCAAAGACAATCTTCAATTGGCCCAGGATAGGATGAAGAAGCAAGCTGATACAAAGAGGACTGACAGAGAGTTTCAGATTGGAGATTGGGTGTTCCTCAAGCTGCAGCCATATAGACAAGTCTCAGTGGGTCAACACAGACCTCAGAAGTTATCTCCAAAATATTTTGGTCCTTACCAAGTATTGGCTAGAGTGGGAGCTGTGGCCTATAGGCTATCCCTACCTGATGGTTCTCAAATTCAGCCTGTGTTTCACATTTCTCAACTCAAAAAGAAAGTCAGTTCAAGCAGAGAAGTCCAAACAGGGGTACCTAACCAGGTGGAAGGATTGATCCTGGAACCTGATATTATCTTGGAGAGGAGATTGGTTCCCAGGAATAATAAGGCTTCAGTGGATCTCCTTGTGCAGTGGAAGAACTCGGACAAGGAACATGCTCAATGGATTCCTTATGAGCATTTCATCAAAACTTACCCTTATTTTGACCTTGAGAGAAGGTCAATTTAAGGAGGAGGGAGTTGATACGAGCCTCAGTATGCAGCTCGTACTCAGTAGCAGAGTGACTCCATAGGCAGTTAGTTAGTTGGCCACCTCAGCTACAGCTCAGCATCTCCAGGCAATTGCAGACCAATCACAGGGCTCCTGTGACAGCAAATGACATGTCAGCATTGTGAGCTGTCTAATAGCTACTAGCATATAAATAGAAGAATGGAGAGGAGGGAAGTATCAGAAATCTGTTAGTAAAATTACTTTTCCATTTTCGTATTCCTGCATTTTATTTCAGCATTGTAATTTCCTGCAATTACCTCAATAAACCCTAATTCTCTCCAAATTCTTTCGTTGTTCAAATCTGCACTGAACTGAGATGGCAAATCCTGGTAGAAATTCGAGCATCTACGTACCTGGAGCTCGAGATCCTACCAAACCTGGGGTCCTTGGAGACCAGCTTCGCGATGTGGGCGTCGCCGAAGCCGGTCTGCTTCAAGAAGCGGAGGATGGAGTCCGGATCGGACGGGGATCTGGTCGTGTGGAGATGGACGCAGGCCTTGCTTGCGCTCTCCGGGGAGAGGTCGCAGGAGTCGATTAGGTATTGGACCAGGGAGTGGGGTTTGGGGGTTTTGGCAGCGGCAGTGGTGGCGGTGGCGGTGGCGGTGGAGAACCATAAGAGACCATGATGGCAAGGCCAAGAGGAGGTGGATTTGTCTCTCAGAGCATTGAAATGGTAACAGAGCTTATTCATTTTCACATGTAAAGAGAAATACTCCTGACCTGTTTGAGCAATTGCCTCTGTGGTTCTGTTGGCTTTTGGCTCCCCAACCTTTTTCGCTCCTGTCCTGTGTTCTATCATCCATGCTCAAGGAGCATGTCAATGTGTAAGTTGTGCAATCTGTATCTGATGGACAGGGCTGGCCCAAGGGTTGTTCTATCGAGAGTTGGTCTTAATTTTTATTGTGAGTCGATCCCGAATGGGTCATCTCATTCTCCTTTGATTTCTTATTACAATCTAAATCCATCATAATCATTCTTCCTCGTCCTTTCTCCAAAGCATCAACATGTCAAGCTAAAATAACCTATGTCCCTCACTTTTTTTTTTTTTTTACTAATTTGCAATTAAATATCATAAATTTTCATGCTTTTTTACAATTAAATACCTTAAAATCTTTTATTAACAACTAAATATCATGAGCTTATTTATTAGCAATAAATACTCTGACTATTGGACCTTTTGCAAGTTGCCACGTACCTCAAACTTTTTATTTATTTGCAACTAAGGACTTTTTTATTGGCAAAGCAGTAAGGACGCACCTTCTAAAAAACTAGTAACTTGTATGTGCAATGCACATGTCACGACCCGCACCCTGTGTAGGGGCACGAGAAGTGGGTACGTCCAGCCTACGCCGCAGTGTCGGCGGTAGAACGCTGTCCTAGGTTGCTAACTAATCTCATGCAGTGTATATAATGTACTTGCCAAGATCTCAACTCCGAAGGGAGGACAAGTAAAAGATATGATATACTCAATCACAGTCTAAGCACGATAAGATAACACAGAAATCTAGATACCAACTAACAACAACAGAAATTAAACTACTAAAATAATAACAACAATGTCTCGAACAAACTCTAATACAACTCAATATCTCAAGTTTAATACAAACAAGCTCAAAACATGAAAGCTAAGTAAGTCTACTAGCTAAACTCCTGAATCACTCCTGAGAGTCGGAACCAAAGGTAGCTAATCCCTCGCCAGGTCCATGGTAAGTAGGGCATGTGTCGTCAGGAGTATCATCTGTAATATTTTCAACAGGTCCAATCAGGACAGGAACGAGCACATCTCATCTAGAAATCCCAAGTAAATGACAAAGACTATAAAGCAGTTTTTAGACAGTTATACAGATGAGCATGGCAGTTTTATACAGATTATGATGTAGAGAAACAGTGAGGGTACAAGGGAAGTAAAGTAACTAACAAGAGAAGAAAACATGGCAAAGAAGACTGTAGTAAACTAGCTGAACTAGAATAACATGGTATAAGTCCAGACAGTATAAAATGTAATCCCAGTGTGAGTCCAGTCCATATAATCCAATACTAGATGATTCCAGTACAAGATGAGTCCAGTAAAAATGAGTCCAGAAGTGATCCATGATTCCAGGGTAAGTCCAGACTATACTCTAACAGTGTGTTTTAAAATACTGAGATCAACATGTAAACGGCTAGGGGTAATCATGCACATCGCACACTCGGCCAAGTGTGGGATGGCTAGCATTCCAGAATAGTTCCAAGGGAGGTGGTTCCAGATTTTAGGTATGTTCACATGTCTACTCAAGTATTTCCCCGCCCACAAATGAATCCATAATCCAACACTACAACCAGTATGAGTCCAGCCAATGATTCCAGAAATGATTCCATTAGGGTGATGCCAGTAGTGATTCCAGATATAGAGGCCAGACATGAATAAATGAGTGTCGCATGTAATGGGTCCAGCAATACTAATCGTATTTGTACAGAGAATCACATATAGCTAACTAGAACTGAAATACAGTAAATGACAAGTAATGAAAGAACTATCAGAGAATGTACTCGCCTGACACTCTGGAAGAGTAGTGTAATATCAGATGTCTGTACCAGGGTCACAATGTCCTAAAATAGAGCAATACAGTTATGACATGTCTAATATGAAGGTAAATGAAATCTACAATGCAATCTATATGAATTCTAAGCCAATCTAGGTCAAAGTCAAATTTGGTCAACTCTACAGTCAATCTAAGTCAAATCAAGTCATATTAGGTCAAACTAGGTCAAACAAGGTTAAACAGGGTCAACTAGTCAAATCTAGGTTAAAGTTAGACTAATCAAGGTTCTGGTCAACTTAGACTAGTCAACAAGGTAATTAGATCACAAGGTCAACTATCTAAGTTAACTCTATAAGGCTATCTCAACTAACCATAAGCTAACCTGTCTTAGGATACCTAAGATACCTTCTACAAGGCTAAAATATAACCAATCTCCTATACTAGGACATCACACATGAATACATATAGTACAATACCATCTTAACCCTATAATCAAGCTAATCTCATACTCTAATCCAAATCAAGACTCAATTCTGAGTATCCTACTTAACCCCATACATATCTTCATTCTACATAAGGCTATCTATATAACCAAGTCATAATTAATACTCATAATAGGTCAAGTCTAAACCAAATAGTCAATAGTCTAGGGTTTAGTCAAACCTAGGTCAATTTGGTTAAGGGTTGACCTATAGTTGACTTGGTCAACCATAGTCAAACTTGTAGTCAAACTAGGTCTAATAGGCCTAAGGTCAATTTTTAACTCATGGGTCATAGGCCATAGGCTAATATATCTAGGGCTCTCAATATAGGTATCCATATCTATACTCATATACAATATACATATGCCAATATATATATCCACTATATATATATATATACCACATATATATATATATCCTCATTACATATAATACACTATATATATATATGTAATCCCACATATATATAGTACATAACTATATGTATCAATATTCATATATATACACTCTATATATAATACTCTATATATATACATACATATATAAAGAGAGGGGAAAGGAATGGGGGGTAATGGTTTAGGGTTAGACAAGGGTTAACTAGGGTTAAGGGTATTAGGGTTATGGGTGAGGGTTACACACTTACACATACACATACACATGTATATGTGTATTAACATACACACACACATATAAGAGAGAGGGATGAGAGGGTTAGAGGGTTACCCTTAGGGTTAGGATTAGGGTTAGAGAATGGGTTACGGTTTATGGATTAGGGTTAGGAGCTTAGGGTTAGGGGATGTGGTTAGGGTTAGGAGGGGGGAAACTGAACTCAGTTCAGTTTCTGAACTGATCACAACACACACACACAGTACACATATATACCTATGTATATACATACACCCACACACACAAATACATCTCCATAAACCCTAAAACTAGACACTCACACTCACAAACATATACACCTTGTATACAGTACATAATACATATAAATACATATATATATATATATATATATATATATATATATATATATATATATATATACATTAAAATCAAATCAAAATCCAACCTAAAAATCTGGAAAATAAACTAAACTGTGAATTATACAGTGAACAGTGAACAAATGGGGGGTAAATTGAAATTAACCCTAAAATCAAACTATGACATCCAATGGTTGGTTGGTAAAGGTAGGGTAGGGTCCACTCTAGTGTCCTAGGTGCCTGAGACACGACCACGACACGACACAACGTGTCCACGAGTCGAAAATCAAAAACAGGTAAATTCTAGGGTTGGTATCGGCTGATGTTCCTGTGTCTCGTACTCATGACACAGGACACGTGGGATCTCGTGCACCTAGGGGTAGGTTCGCCTAGGGGTCTACTAGGTAACCCAAAACCTAATTCGTGTCCAAGTGTGTCCGTGTCCGAGATACGAAGGCGTATCAGAGAGGTCTGAAACGCGTGTGCTGTGCCAGTGTACGACCCGTGCGAGTGGATTTTCTTCCTCGACACGACACGTCGTGACACAAGACTTTAGGGGTGTCTTGTCAGACACTGCCCCTAGGTCTGTGCCAAGTGTCACGTGTCCACGTGTCGTATCGTGTCCACACGAGGGGTCTGGTAGCAGGGGAGCTACGCAGGGCCTCGTGCACAAGTGTCGGGGGTTCGTGTGCCTCACACGTGGCACGTGGGGCCACGTGCCCGTGTTAGGTGGTAGGGTAGGTGACTAGGTATGTGTCCGTGTCACTGTATCGTGTCCACAACACGCGTGGACACGATCGTGTTTACAGTGTGCACAGTGTTTACAGTGTGTTAGTGTAGTGTTTTGACAGTGGGTTCGTGTCCAGTTTTGGACACGAACAGTGTCCAAAGTGTGCTCAGCCAGTGGGGGATGTGACCTAGGGATCTAGGGCTACCCAAAAGTCAAATTTGTTTCACAAGAACACAACACAAATTTCTAAGGGGCATTACATCAAACACATGGTTAAAAGCCTAGATATGTGTCCGATACGGACACGAAACCAAACCTAAAGTTTACCAAACTTAACCCACATCTAGGGCAGACCTGCATGCATGCATTTATGAAGAAAAATCACTACATTACATAGATAAAAATAAAAATACCTCTATGTGCTAGAAATCAAGAAAATCAATGTAGAGGGGGGGGGCTTCACTTCAACTTTGTGATGTCCAATACCTCAAAAACTCCAACTTCTAGTCTCCCCTAGCTCCCTTGGTATGTTAGGGTTCCAATGCAAAAGATTTGAGGTCAATAGGATCACTAATGGTGAAGTTATGTAGGTTTGAGCATTTGTGGTTTTTCAAGTTCATGAATTTGTAAAGAGACATGAAATAAATTGGGGTGGTGATATATAGGGGCTTGGCATGGCTAGGGGGGGGTCCTTGGCCGGCCAACATGTAGGGGGGTGTCCTCCAAGTTACTTACAAGCTAAGGTAAAGACTTTGGGGTAAAGGGTTGTGATATTTGGAGTAAATCAAAGAAAATATCAATGGAATAAATATCTAGATATTAAGCCATACTTTGACTTATGCAACCAACCATTCCTTTATCATTTCTAGGTTAGGGACTAACCTATGGATTAGGGTAGATTAGGTTAAAGGCTCTCATGACACTAACCAAAATCAATGAATAGTAAAAACTCATAAGATCAATTAATTCCAATTAAATCCTAGAAAATTACCAAAATACCCTTGAGGCTAAAAATCACTAACTTGGTGTTCTAAGCCTATGGTTAGGTCCACATGGTCATGGTAAGTTCTAGGTTAAGTAAACTCTAGGGTTACACTAGGTTACACTAGTCAAAATCACAAAGTCATAAGTCATGACTTAGAAAATGGTTTTAATATAACTAAAAATCACCAAAAATCATATCATGACTAAAACACCATTAATAAATAATAAAAATAATAAATTTTCAAAAATACCCCAATTTCAGAAAACTGGGTGTTACAGCACATGCATAAAAAATTTATTAAACAATAAATTAAAACTTTGAATATATATTTAGATGTAGTATATAGTTATCTTAAATATTGAATATATTTTAATTATTTTTTTTGGGTAAAACTTTGGATATATGTTTAGATAATGCCATGTAGTTAGTTTAAATATATTTTAAATATTAAATATATTTTAATTAACATTTGCCCTTTTTTTGGTAGAACTTTGGATATATGTTTGGATAAGACCATGTAGTTAGTTTAAATATTTTATAAATATTGAATATATTTTAATTAAAATTGTTCTTTGTATAACTTTGGATATATATATTTAGATAATACCACGTAGTTAGTTTAATATATATATATATATATATATATATATATATATATATATATATATATATATATATATATATATATATATATATATATATATATATATATATATATATATATATATATGAGATGAGGATCAAGTGACACATAGAATTTGACATCTAAAAAAATACGCAATCTCAACCGCAGATCATTTGAAATGAATGGTCCAGATTTATATTCATACCATGTATTAATTAGCATGCATACTAAATTGAATATCTCACTAATTAATACAACATACTATTAATTAGCATGCATGTCAAATTTGACTTCTATGTATATAAATTTGATATGCATTTAAATGTGGACCATTCATTTCAAATGATGTGCGGCTGAGATTATGTATTTTTTTAGATGTTAAATTGTATATATATATATATATATATATATATATATATATATATATATATATATATATATATATATATATATATATGCTAATAGTTTTTGCTAATATCTATAATACAATATAGTTTAGCACATAATGTTTAGCACCATATTGTTGTGTATTCCAATATGAAGCTAATACAATATGAAGGCTAATACACCGGATCGTCTACCCAAATTCGCATCATTTTAATTTCTAAACTTCGAACATATATTTCTCCTTTTCGTATTTACAACGTTCATCAAAGTCATTAATAGGCTAAATCTAATCACGATCATCCTCGATTACACGTATTTCAATGACACAAAATCTCACAACTCTCAAACTCGTAATTCTCAATTCGTTCATAGACCTATCAATCCAAATTTGTATACCTTAACTACAAAATCAAAAAGTTATAATCCATCGATCACAAGTCGTAATATCGATTTTAATTATCAAGTCGTATAACATCAATCATAATCATCCAACTTCACTCATATTTTCAAACCTACTAATCCTCGATCTGTACATCTATCTCATCTCAACGTTGCAAGATCGCCTACTATAAAAATTTTGAGTCATAACAATCCTTGATCATCCAATCCAACAAAATTATCCTTTCGCATAGTCCACCTAACATTCATTGACGTATACTCCAAGTTCATCTAATCAAGTCGTTCAAATTTCGTTATTATCAAAATCTCAAAGTATAGAATCCATTTAAACTACAATATTCGACACAATCATCATTCCTCAGATCAGAGTACCCCCGAGTTATCGCACATCGATCTTTGATACGCCTCAATACCATCGATGCTATACATAATCCAACGATCTTCCTTTGCAACAAACTCCGAATGGTACAACTAATGCTATCATCCAAACTGGATATACGATCCGTCCCACGACATTGAGATCAAATTAGTTACGTCATCAATTTTTTTTCAAATTAAAATCACATTGGCTATATGTCTATCTTAAGTCATCGAGCAATTTCTTCTTAGATCCTTAGAGCCATACTCATATATTCCCTCAAATTTTCAGGCACGCTAACTTCCAAATCGTGCTATCTTTCCTTAGTCGAATTCGAAAGTCAATTTTGTTCAGTTTTGTACTATCATTTTCATATACGATACATATTGATTCCTCGACTGAGTCATCCATTCTGTTGCATATTAACTTTTCCTCGACCAGTTTATCTATTCTATCCATGCATTTCATAATAAGCGCAATTCCAATCTGATGCGCGTTGTTATTGTTCATGCGTACCGATCTCATCCGAAATATCAAGAACACAACTGACTCAACAATAGTTAGTCTAAGGTTTTGCATAATCGTGTCACTTGCTTATAGACCTATTGGCACCCTGATCCTCATTCGATCAACATCCTCGAAGCTATCCCATACACCATTCATGGATTGAGTCACTCGACAAATTCTCGAAACAAATTTCGAATCCCAATCTCAACAAATCACTTATATATCTCATTGATCCATTCCTCAAGATCCATGCACAATCTATTTATATCGCATCGACGATAACATCGTCCGATGGCATCTCTATCGATAGCCAATCCCACATTCTACGAATCGAGTCAAAGTCATTCTCATTAGAAACAATTCAAATCTCGTACACAATTTTGCTAACATCAACACATGTCTTAGGTGCGTAATGCTCAACCCAACTGAGTCAACCCAACCTTCCGTGAACTATCCTTCGATCAACACGATACCAACGTCTGATTTTACAAATTATTTAGACTTATTGTATAGAACATCCCGTGGAACATTGTGAGAGAGCGTTGTCAACATCGACTTCGAAACAATATCAGAGTTCAGAAGAACTCAATCAAAAGTCCAAGAACTTAAAGTCGTGCTCTGATACCATTATGTCCCGCCCTTGTTCCGTAGAATTGATACAAAACCAACACGATAATTTAGTGAGTGTAACTTATTCTTTTGCGGTCTTTCTAATCTTGCATTAGGATCAATTTCAAGTCAGACTCATGGTCTACTTAGTGACGCAACTATATGATTGTACCATAAAACTGATTCATGTATTAATTTGAGGTCATGCCTCGCAATAAAGTGTAACTTACTCAATACTTGCCTTATGGTCTTCCTCCGTTTTATCGTGCAAATAACTCAATCAAAAATTTGTGAACTTAGTATCAACAACTTAAAACACGACACCACATTTCGTGCCGAAGTACGTGTTTCTGCTATAGCCAAATCTTAGGCTCCAAGTGTTGTATATCGTGTACCCATTTCTTGACTCTTTCGTGTCGTGCATACGCTTCTTGACTTAATCTAAGGCATGCACGCATATTGCCGCTATCAAGCCGACTCAAACTATATGAAAGTCACTGGCACCACAAGCCATCTTGGACTAATATAAGATAGAAACGCTTCGTGTCAGAGGCACGGACTCCTCTGAAGGTTCCGAAATACTCGTATCAACGACACGCTCTTTAGTGGCCAGCCACACGCCCACTGAAGGCCCGCAATACCTGCAAATGGCCTTCTAAGCCGACATGAACTAGGTGCCCCGAAGATCGTTCGAGGAACCAATACCTACTGCACAAGTTGTCCAGTTACAGTGCAAGACTCGACTCAACTCAACATGCAACTGACTATTTCTCTTATTTTCTTTACATACTTCCATGCAGTTCTCCAAACTAGTAACTGTCTCGACGACCTACAGTCCCGAGCACGTTCAATGTTTTCATCTTCTTTTTGACTCAAAATTGAGGAATGACTATTTGATAGCCTTCCTGCCTACCTTGAACCAGCTGTATTCTGTACAGTGCCATCAACCAAGTCAGACTCTATATGACAAGCCTTGAAATCATGAGACTGTGTGGCTATAACAAGTCGTGGAACTATGAGACCGTGCCTGCTATGACATCAAGTCGATAGCTCGTAGAATAACTTGTTTCACTCAATATGTGAGGTAGAAAGACCGAGTGCTAAATTTTGAAAACCATCATGGAGAAATCTACACAATATATTGACACTTTTCCATATTCTACACATATACTTGACTCAATGAGATTATTCCCTTAGCTATGTGGGTTCATCTCTTTTATTAACAAACCTGCTTAGTGCATGTGAAAACTCCATATTATTAGTGTGAAGGCCTAGCTGAGGCAAGTTCATCAAAGCTGCCTAACTGAGCAAGGAGTTGCCTAGACAGAGCGGGACTTCGAGCAAGCCGTTCTATAGCTAAGTCCAAATGCCATTACATTTTGATCCATCCAGTTGAACTGAGCAGTGCGGGGCACTACATCTCCTCCCCGTTCCCCCACCCTCGTCGCTCCCCCATATGTGCAGTCCTCCCACCGTCGTCGTCGGTGAAGGAGGGGGCTGCCGAAGAGAGAGGGTAGGGAGAAAGAATGGGGGGAGGGATTTTTGCATGTGTATAATCGTCATTTTAGGCATAATTTAGCGTTTGTTAACAGCAAAAATCAAATTGGGTGTAAACTGAGCCAAAATAAAATGTGAGAATATTTTTAAGTTATGGTTCTTCTTCTTTTTTTGCGAAAAGTGTCTATCTAAGGAGGATTTTTTTTACACTTTACCCCTGTATTAAGTGACAATATATATTGATTCAATACATTATCTTGTAAATGTACCAGCTCACCAATGATTATAAGAAAACTTGCTTGATAGATACGCTCCATTCTTCTTGGTCTGGTTATGCTAGAGAACTTATCCATAAAAAAAGAGACCTTACCTTTGTACAAGTCTTAAATAACATTAGAATAGAAAAACAATTTATGATAAGGAACATGTCACTACTCCATATGACAGCAGTATTATTCTCAAGAAGAATGAGGGTTAACCTATGGAATAAAATAGATATTCACAGATGCTAGATTCTCTTATCTATATAACAAATAATAACAGACTTGATATTGCATTTGTTGTTGGAAGACTAAGTAGATATACTAGCAACCCAAACCAATTACATTGGTCTGTATTAGAAAGAATATTCAAAAATTATATTATGCATATACATGTTCTAAATATTTTTGTACTTGTAATTTTATAAAAATTATGATAATAAATCTGTTATAGTACTGCTAAATCATGATTTTATGAATTTAAGATGAACATGCACCTGCAGCTGCTCTTCAAATCGATAAAAAAATATTTTATGCAATTATGTGGTTCTTGACTATAAAGTCAGAAAAGAATCGTGCAGACTACTTGACGAAGGATCTCTTCAGGACAATAATCCTATAATCATCGTGGGGGATGAGGATGAGATTAAGCCCATAAGTAAGTCACAAGCAGCAACAATCCAATTGAGTCTAGCTGGAGATCCCAAGAAACTGGTTCATTAGATAGAAACAAGATGGACATAGGTGAATAATAAAAATAGAACAGTGATCCTAAAAATTAAATTCTCAAATCTAATGCTAAGCGGCTGTACCAAGTTGTACAAAGATACTCAATCCTTATGATATATGACAGTGTTCCAGTGTGATATGGTTAGGATAAGTTTTGAAAACTCTTATTAGGTTCAAGCATGATTATACATGGTTGACACCAATCACCCACCCTTTGAGGACTTACCTATATGAGAGGTCGTGAAGGCCACGACTATGGGACATGGAGATCCAAGACAACTCTAATGAACAAAGAAAAGTCCACATGGCCAATCAAAAGTGTCACCCCGATACACCCAAGAACATCTAGCGTAGTATGTGTGCTATTTTTCTGAATTTGATTCAAGACGTAGTCCATCATGTACTTCTTCAGATAAAGACACTATTCATTAAGTGAAATTAAGGCTGTAGTCCATTGCACAAATTACATAATATTCATTTGTCCAGAATTTTTGCATTACTCATATATATATATATATATATATATATATATATATATATATATATATATATATATATATATATATATATGTGTGTGTGTGTGTGTGTGTGTGTGTGTGTGTGTTTTCTCTAAACTTGATTTTTTGGAGAGGAAATGTTGTATTCTTTTCTTTGAAAAAAATGTACATCCAACAATCATTTTGGCAGAATGATATGATCTAAATAATAGTACATTTTAAGGCCCATAATAGGCTTTGGCAGGACAGTTTTGCAGGTTAAGACAAGAATATATCATCTAATAGTTTGAATTAGGGACCTTGCATGGCTACAAAGATGTCATCATGATTTTAGCACTGGTCAATATATCATTTGGTTGAAAACTAGTTTCTTACTTTTCCAAGGGAGCACAAAATCCTCTATAAAAATGTATAATGTAGTATTCCATCTGGAAATATAAATAAAATAAAATAAATCCAACTCCACCTGTAATTAATATTTTAAATAGATTAATACATTTACCTCCAACCTCCAATATTTCATAAGTATTACATGGACTACCATAGTTTGAAATAAGCGTCAGCTTTTCACCAACCCATTAATAATTCAATTTCTAAATTGTAACCACAAATTTTAAAAAGAAATAAATACATTGATAAATTTTGGTTGAAGGATTGTTCCTATTTTTAGGCATTTGATAAATGCACAACCACAATTGTTATGGACATCACAAATTTGGTCCTATTTCAATACCCAAAATATCCTTTGAGAATAATTATGGGACATTACAACTTTGCTCATATTCTATCATGAATATTCTAATTCCTTCTTTCTAAAATTCCTTAACTTAGAAACAATTAAATACTCGTGGTTCCAAATTTCTAAACACTCAAATCCATATCATTCTTAACACATCCGACGAGTACTCAATCCGTTAACAGTGTTTTGAATCTTCAGAATAAAAAAAGTTCCATTTGGGACGACGAAGGACAAGCAAATTTTGGCAGTCATGAATATGCACATTACTGTTCAAATTATGACAGTCCTGAATATGTATAGGACTGCCAAAATTTTGACAGTCCAAGAAATGTATACGCCTGTCAAAATTTTGGTTAGTCTGAAGACGTACTTCTATGTCGTCAAAAATGTTCAAAATATTGACAATCATCTGAATATACATAGAACCGTCAAAATTTTAACAGTCCTAAAAAAATATCTTACGACTTGCATAATTTTAACAGTCCTAGCAATATATATAACTGTCATAATTTTGACGGCCCTGATTATTTTAATGGAAAGCAGCTCCACCCCCACAGTTGCACTGTGTGAGAATTTGATACTAGCACTAGTGCACTAAAAGTTCTTTCTATTGTTGGCTTAGTGGTGTTTGTAGAGGACAGATTGTTGCTGCAAAGTGCAACAGTGTCACTCCCACTTTTCATAAATAGGGGTAAAATAGTTATTTTTTGCATTTTTAGGAATTTTAGAAATTTTTATTTAATTATAATGTTATTTGGGGATTTTTAGAGTCGGGCTCGAATTTTAGCTCATTCCGACTTGTATCGGGGACCCGGGTAGCTTAGACTCTGATCGGGATCCAAATTTAAGTTAGACATGGCCCATAAATCTCATAAATTAGTCTAATACTTTTAGACAATTCCCCATGACTTAATCGGTCAATTTGCAGATTTTAACTTGGCCTTTCCAACCCCGAAAATTTGCTTAAGTCAATTTTGGCCTAAAGGAGGCTTGGAGGACATTTTGGACATTTGCCAAATGCCCCCAAACCCCCTACATGGCTGGCCACATGGGAGGGTCTCCCTCTCTCCATTCACTTCTTCTCCACTCTCAATTTTTTTCCCCTTTTGAGTTCTTCTCCAAAACCTAGACCTAAACTTGAGATTTCATCTCTTAATCTTCTCTTTTTCCCCAAATTTCTTCCATAGATCCTCTCTACACCATCAAGGGAGGGTGCTACCAAAGTTTGGAAGAAAAGTAAAAGGTGGGAGTGTCCTTTCCACAAGGATCTTCGTGTCAGAGAGAGTTTCGTTAGGAATCACTCCTAATAGGTAATTTCCTATCCTCTAAATTATTCTCCTATGAATTTTAATTGGTTTTGTAACCCATAGGAATTTCCCCATGGTTGTGTCCTTTTGTGTCAAGGTTAGAGGCCTGTGGGAGACTCCTAGGAGAACTAGGATGTGTATGTGTGTTTGTGTCCATGTATCCATGTGTGAGTGTGTGTGTCCATATATATATATATTTATATGTGAGTGTGTCCATATATATATATATATATATATATATATATATATATATATATATATTTATGTGTATGTGTGTGTCCATATATATATATGTGTGTGTGTGTGTCCATGTATATATATGTGTCCATGTGTGTGAGTGTGTGTGTCCATGTGTATGTCTATATATATGTAGATATGTATGTGTGTGTGTATATATATATATATATATATATATATATATGTGTGTGTGTGTGTGTGAATGAGAGGAAGAAAGAGTTAAGAGATTATAGAGGGTGAGAAGGAGGAGGGATTAGAGGGTGAGAAAGAGAGGGAGTTAGAGAGGGAGAGAATGAAGAGCAACACAGTAGCAAGGGGGGATTAGGGACTGCTGCCCCCCCCAAACAACAGGTAATAGCAGCAGCAGCAGCAGCATAGTGTGGCAGCAGCAGTAGCAGCATTTAGGCAGCAGTAGCAGCAGCTACTAGCAGCAGTAGCAACCCCAAACAGCCCCCTCTTGACCCCATTAACCTCCTGTACCCCATATATATATATATATATATATATATATATATATATATATACTCCTATATATATACGTATATACGCCTATATATAACCATAAATAAACCCACTAAATGGCCTCATATTTGGGTAGGTTTGAGTGAGTGTGAGTGTTTTGGTGTGAGGGTGAGTGAAAGGGTGAATTGAGATACTAGTGTCGAAACGCATCCTAGAATGAGATGGGACTTAGATATGTGAAATGGAGTTTGTGGGTAGACTCTTAAGTTAGAATCGAGGATTCGATTGAGGATAGGAGGATGGTATCTCATGATACCATTGAGTATCCTAAGATACTCAAGGTAAAGAGTGAGTTAAACAACATGGACCGTAAGATGGACTGGATGTCCACCTTACCTAGAAAACTTGGTAGGAAATGTTCGTATAGGTTAGTATCCTACTACCCTAGGAAGTCGGGAGTGAAACTCTTAAGGAAAAGCTACTTGGCCTTAGTGTTAGAGTGGAAAGGGTAAATGGGATAAGTTGGGATAATATCCATTTCACAACATATGGGTTTAATACCTTAAGATATAGCTATAATTAGGATTTTATGGTTGGTAATGGTTAGGAATAGTAGACTTGGACTAGTTTTGACCTTGGTTGACCACGGTTGACTATTTTTGACCAAAAGTCAACCAAAAGTCAACCGTAGCCTAAAATTGACTAGAACTTGACCGAACTTGACCAAGCTTGACCAATTGACCCAAAGTCAACTGTTAGTCAACGTTAGTCAAATTTGACCTAAATTTGACCTAGAGTTGACCTAGGGTTGACTAGAGTTTACGAGTTGACCAAAAGTCAATTGTAAGTCAACTGTTGACTTAAATCAACCTTGTTTGACTTTGTTTGACTTGCATTGACCTAGTTTGACTTTGTTAGGCCTAGTATGACTTAGATTGACCCTGTATGATCTAGTTTGACCTTGTTTGACCTAGTTTGACTTAGTTTGACGTGTCTTGACCTAGTTTGACTCATTATGACTTAATTTCACTTCCAAACCATTATATTGATACAGTATTCCATCTATAGGCCCTCAAGGCACTGTTCTTAGACTCAATCGACTTATCCATCACATCACAGGCGAGTACTTTCTCTGATAACTTTTCTAATTTACGATAATTGTTATAATTCATGTAATTAGTGTAGATATGCTTGTTCTTGACACATTGGTCACACGGATTGGTATTCATGGATCTCGACATGAGATGTTATTCCTCGTTATCTTGGTATGTATTGTGCAAGCCCCTTGTAGTTCTTGTGCAGTATATGGATACCGATTCTCGAGGAGACTTGCTCCCTTCTTGCAGAATCCCGTGTCGTAACGTGTCTTGCTTGGATCCACTCTACCAGTCGGGGGCGGGGAGTATTAGTGTAGATATGTGATCAAAGCCTGTTGTGTACCCATTGTGCACCTATTGATTGTGAGTGTTGATCATACACCCCACGTATGGTTAGCCAGGCCTGTTACTATTGTACAAGTTCCCAAGCCGACCACATATTGTAGCTAGTACTCACACACCTAGATAGATGATTCTTGATTCTTGTACATGCCATGATCAGTTTTACTTGCCTTATTCTAGCTCTAGATTTACAGCTTACCTTGCCATGATACTCACATGTACATTCCATGATTTCTTGTATATACTCTCTATTTACAGTCTTATAGCTTTTGTCATATCTTGTGAACTGTTATTAGTTGATTGTGCTCGTTCCATCCTGACTGGATATGTTGAAAAAATATTACAGATGACGGTGAGGAGGATTGTTGTACCTACTATGGTTCGGTTGACGTAGTGGGCTTAGACTTGGAGACCTTGGTTCAACAGGGCTTAGCTCCGCCCGACGAGCCTCTAGCTTAGTTTACTTAGAGTAGATATTTTGGACTGGACCTTGTCTCCAACTTGCTAATTATGTTTATGATATTATATTTTGGGATTGTATAACCATATTACTCTGTAACTCTTTCTCTCTGTTGAGCTGGATTTTGCACTTGTGATTATATCTATCTAGTTTTTGTGCCATGATTCTTCCTTCTAGATTGTGATTGAGTTTATCAGTATTTCATACTATAATTCCTTTGTGCGGAGATGACAGGTTATTATATACTGTTTGTTAGCTAGCAGACCTGCAGCGTTCTACGCCATTTTTACGGTGTAGGCTGGGCGCTGTCACGCACTTGTGCCCCTACCTAGGGTGCGGGTCGTGACACATTTTTAGTGGTGGCCCATGCAAGTCCTAAGTCGCTATTAGTGCGATGTCGTAGTGGCGCTCGACTTAGAGTGCTGTTACGAGCCTGTGGTACGTATCTAGGATAGGCTATAGGCTAAGTTACTCAATCACAAAGTAGGAAAAACTTCCACTTGCTGATCTTTTAACTGTCCTTTTTGTATTGATTCTTGCATTCTAACTGTCCTCCTTGATATAATATTTCATGTGCCATATTGATTTCCTTCTTTTAATCTATCTTCAGAATGGTGCAGACCAGATCCCAGTACCCTAAAGCCGATCCAGACAATCCTGTCACAGTCGGAGTGTCGACAACAGCAGCTCATGGGGGCACTCCTCCACCTGTTTCGAGGACTGTCCTGGGGGTTGCTACGACAGTTCCTGCCACAACACCAGTGGGTGATATGGGCACTCTTCCTCCTCCTGCATAGCGGATTCTTCCGTCAGTTGCAGACGTACTTCCACCTCCACCTCCACCTCCTCTGCCTACAGACATGGGGCAGATGCTTGCTTTTTTCAGGAGATGCTGGAGACTCGGAGAGCCCAGGCTGAGGCTCAGTAGAGGCAGACAGACGTGATGCGTCAGGGCATAGAGGATGCCCATCAGTTGGCCCTTACAGCCGTGGAGCAGAGGGCTCCACATCATGGGGCACGTCTGAGGTACGACGATATTTAGGACTTCAAGAAGCTAGGGCCCCGTAACTTTAGCGGGACCGAGGGGGTGGTCTATGCTGATGATTGGCTCGAGGATACCGAGCGGCAGATGAGGGCCTCCCGCCTTGCTGACGACCTGAAGGTCGAGGCGGTGGTTTTGTAGTTGCTAGACATTGCACGCACCTGGTTCAGGAACGAGCCAGCCCTTACTGGGGAGGGCCATACTTGGGCCAAGTTCAAGCTTCTCTTTAAGGAGAAGTTCTTCTTCCCTACAGACAAGATCGACCTGGTGAGGCAGTTCCAGGATCTACAGTAGGGCAGTTTATCTGTGGAGGAGTACGGCGCAGAGTTTGTAACGCCCCAGTCCTAAAATACTTAGGGCTAGGTATGTATCCATGCCAGCTGTATACATACAAAGTAAACTCCAATGTATGGATCCCCATATGTATATATAAGCTGTAAAATGCAGTAAAACCATGATAACTAAATCTCATCCACAACAATAAAGAATAATATTATAATTAACTCAAGAATTTGTCATTTATACATGTAGTTGGGCGGAGACAAATCCACTACCAACTATTTTAAAAGAAAGAAATATACTAGGAAATGATATCTAAAAATGACAAGACGAACCAAGGACAATCATCTTCGAAGGAATGGAGAAGATCAAGGCCTTGGCTATGACACCTGCGAAAAGTCACAAAGCACACACCTGGCGAGATAACCAGGTCCTCAGAGGGACGTAACAAGATACAATAAACATGCCATATAAATACTGATATAAATTATGCGACAATTAAAGAAAGTGACAAGACATAAATAAGGTAACCTAACCGTCCTAAAGTGATCATGCAGTTGAGAAACAATCCTTCGACGCATGAGCCCTGGCTGTAAATGGGATCGGCATAGTCCCCATATAGGGCACCAGGGGCCTACGTCCGTAACGTCCGAAGATCGTCAGAGGGCATCATGTGCAAGGGGGTATGTCCATAACGCTCTGAAAAACGTCAGAGGGCACCTGGAGCCTGCGTCTTCGGAGAAGCACACAGGTAAGCAGGAAAGTACAAAGAAGCCCATACGTCAGGTATTGTTCTCCCCACCCAATGTACCTGTCAAGTCGTATCCACGACCATGTACCTCTACTAACTACTAAGTCTCCTAACACGCCTCTATTAGCAGTTAGTGTCTCGACCCGCTACCCAAATTGTTGGGCCAGGCCGAGTCATGCCCAGCCTACGTTGAGATAAAACGTAGTAAGCTATTCTAAAGACAACAGGATAAGACTAAATGTGCTAACAGTTCTATAAGTGAAGAAGAATCATAAATGCTCCAAACACAAAAGTCGTCGTATATAGTAAAATGTCCAAGTACAAGTGAACTGAAAAGTAAAACTGGATACATATCCAGTTACAAAAAGATATAGTCTAATACATGTCTACTCTCAAAAGTCTAAGGCAAAAGACAACTAGGCGAGGTTTCCTGCAGGAACATCCTCGTAAAGCAAAGCCGGGTCCTCGGCAGTATCTCCATAGTATGTGTCGCAGAGTAACTCCTCCTCAGTAAGGATACCTACAACGTTATCCTGTCAGGACGGAAGCAAGTACTAAATCTAACAAACATATAATACTGATCATGTGATGAAAAGGAAATGACATATCATGTTGGTTCAGTTTTTAGGTACATTTTATCATGGCAAAAAATATATATTTTAAAGTTTAAAACTGTAGTAGGTGAGTGATCAGTCAATAGGTAATCAGGATGTACAGCGGTACATATCAATTTTCTGATGTGCACATACATACACATAACAACATCGATGTATATCCATACACAAACGCGAGACCAGACATACGACACAGATACATATAGAATGTAACGGTGCTCGGTAAATACATACGGAGAAGGGGGGTCATGATCACGTACACTACTAGCAGTTTTCCCTTAACCTGTTATTTAAACATATGAGAGATATGAAATACGGTATAAACATGGTAGAGACTGAAAGTAATACAACATGTAAAGTTCTAACTTGCTACCCCAAGGATCAGCATTTAACATGGTTGGTGATTCACAGTTTTATGGTTTATAGCAGTATGTAAAGTTCGTAGAAAGTACTTGCCTCTAGCAAAGCAAAACGAAACAAGCTGCGATAACAGTGCTATGGATGTCCGGTAACTCGTCACTGTAGAAGTAAATACAATAACTTAGTTTTTACACTAAGCTAAAACACTAGGACACTAATTGGTGAAACACGACTTGTGACTGGGCATCTAGTCAAAATGATGACTTTGGCGTAGGAGACCAATGTGGGGTGACACACTACTTTAACTAAATTTCTAGGGTCTTTACACTAGTGAGGGGTGGGGTTCAACACAGCTAAAACTCAAAATAACACAAAAAGCTACAAGTCGTAATTAATCAATAAATAAATCAAAAGACCATTGTGTTCTAACAATTTTTGAAGTAGACAAAAAGCCTAGTTTTTCTTAAAGTAAGGTACCAAAGTGATCCTTGTTAATCATAGAAATTTATTATAATTTTTTTCTGGAATTTATTAACCAGTACAAATATTTTATAAAAATCAGTTTTCCTAAGTATACAGAAAATAAGTTTTGGTTTCATATGCCAAACTAGTGGCAAAAGAGTAAATTAAATACTACAAAAATTATACTAAATTAGCTAAAGTAACATAGTATCTAAATACTATTTTTTCATAATTTTAACAACACTTTAAGTATTTTTAGAAAATCAAAAACAACATTTGCACACAATTGAATTTAAATAATTAATTATCTGCGTATTTTGTCCATGTATATAATTTGAACCAAAGTTCAAATACAGGACCCAAGGCCATGAATCAAGTCCAATATGACTTGTACAGGTCTTGAATGTGTGAAACACATTTGGGCCCAAATACCCATGCTAGGCTTGGACACCAAATGGTTGCAGAAATTTAAATATACTAAAAATACAATTTGGTAATAGTGCAAAATAAATATTATTATTTTAATAAGGCAAAATTATGCATAGTAAAAATATACATACATGTGTTTTAAAAGTACACATATATATTTATAAGGAAAATACTTAATTTATAAAGTATATATATATATATATATATATATTTTTAAGGAAAATACTTAATTTTAAAAGTACACATATATATTTAAAAGTACACATATATATACTTTAATTTATAAAGTATATATATATACAAATATGTATATATATATATATAAGGAAACATTTAATTATAAAGTGTATACATAATAATATATATATACACATGAAAATATATATATACATATATGTATATAAATACAAATATATATATAATATTTACTAAACATGAAAATATACACACAAGAAAATATATACATATATACATATATGTACATAAATACATATATACATACATACATACATACATATATATATATATTTATAAAGTACTAAAATGAAGTATATATATATATATATATATATATATATATATATATATATATATATATATATATATATATATATATATATAAACAGCATATATATATATATACATAAAATAGTATGTATAATAATACATATATATATATATACAAATATATGTATACATATATATAATTATATATAAAAACAAAAAGAAAAGAAAAAGAAAAAGAAAAAAAAAAGAAATAGCAGCACACACAGGGGGGGGGGACTCGAACTCGGCCCAGCGGGGGGTCGAGTCTCGGGTGCGGTTGGACTGGCCAGGGGGTCAGCCCGAGCTCAGTGTTAGGGTTAGAGTTTAGGTTAGTTTTGTTTCTGTTTAGGTTTACATTATATATATATATATAAATATCGGTCCTGTGTCCAGACAGTTAAGGACACAGGTATCCACGTGTCCATGCTATGCACGACACGTACGAGCTCAGTCTCGTGTGTTCGAGCCTAGCACTAAGTTCGTCGTATCCTGGCGAGTCTCGTGTGTGAAAACGAGACACGCACGACACGATTCGGGTCCCGCTACTCACGTGTCCGACGGTTGAGGGTGTTTTCGAAGGGGCTGGCGGGCGGAGGAGACGTCGGGACGGCGGCACTCCGGTGGCGCTGGGCGTGGCTCAGCGCGGCGCGTCGGGTGGTGGTAGTGGACGGTGGTGACGGTCGTCGTTCGGGGCTGAACGGGGGCTCGCCGGAGTTGCGACTAGGGTTTTGGGAAAAAGGGGAGAAAAGATGGTCGTGGGGGTGGCGGAGAGGATTTAGGGTTAGGGTTTAGCGTTTAGGTCCCTGTAGATTTAGGTTATTACACACAGGCCCTTCCAGTGAGTAAATGCAAATTAGAATTTGCACTCCGCAATTTAAAACATTTAAGAAATTATAAACTGATATAAAAGTAATTTAAATAATTACAAAACTGTATTAAAATAATTTAAATAATTACAAATTGATATTTTGTATTTTGAAACTCATTTAAAATCATTTAAAAATTCTAGAAAAATTCCTAAAAATCCTAATAATTATTTTAAGGCTAAAATTAACATTAAAAAATTAATTAGCACTAATTTAACTAAAATTTGAAAAACAGGGGCTTACAAGTCTTTCCTCCTTGAAAAATTTTGTCCTCGAAATTCACAAGGATTGAAGACCCGACAATATTCTAACATAGCAAGCAATGCAACAAAATGACTAAGGCTGCGATCGAAACTAACCTCTAAGGTATCAAGCGGGAACGGGTGGTTCCCTCGCAGCGGTTGGATCGAACAAGTAAGGGTATCTCTCCCTCATGTCCGACTCCCTCTCCCAAGTAGATTCACCTGGGGAGTGACGGCTCCAAGCTACTCGTACTAGGGGTATAACCTTGTTCCTCAGCCTCTTCTCTCTCCTGTCTAATATCTTCACTGGCTGCTCAGAAACTGTAAGGCTCGGTCTGACCTCCAACTCTGAATGATCTAGCACATGACTGGGGTCTGGAACATATCTCCTCAGCTGAGATACGTGAAAGACATCGTGAACTCCTGCTAGGTTGGGTGGAAGTGCAATCCTGTAAGCTACCTCTCCGATCCTGCCAAGTATCTCGAATGGCCCGATGTATCTGGGGCTCAGCTTCCCTCCTCGTCCGAACCGGATCGTCCCTCTAGTAGGTGATATCTTCACTAGCACCATATCACCGTCTGCGAACTCCATCGGTCTTCGATTAGCATCAGCCCAGTGTTTCTACCTGTCCTGAGCTACTCTGAGCCTGTCTCTGATCATCCCGACTTTCTCTGCTGCATCCGTGATCATCTCTGGCCCAAGCATAACTCTGTCTCCGACATCATCCCAAAAGAGCGGTGTGCGGCATCGTCGTCTATATAGCGCCTCGAAAGGAGACATACCAATACTGGCCCGGTAGCTGTTGTTGTATGAAAACTCTACCAAGTGCAGATGGCTCTCCCATGATCCTCCGAAGTCCAGCACGCAGGTCCTCAGCATATCCTCCAGTGTCTGTATCGTCCTCTCGGACTGCCCATCTGTCTGTGGGTGGTACGTCGTACTGAACTTGAGCCTACTGCCCAACTCCTCCTGCAAGCTCCTCCAGTAGTGGGATATGAATCTGCTGTCTCTGTCCGACACGATGCTCACCGGCACTCCGTGTAGGCGAACTATCTGCTGCATGTATAGCTCCGCCAACTTCTCGGTGGAAAGCCCCACCTTGAAGGGTATGAAGTGCGCACACTTCGTCAGCCTGTCTACGATGACCCAGATGGCATCCTTCCCTCCTTGGGAACGAGGAAGCCCTGAAACGAAGTCCATCGTAATATGTTCCCACTTCCACTCGAGAATGGGTAACGGCTGTAACAAACCAGCTGGCCTCTGGCGCTCTGCCTTGACCTACTGGCAAACTAGGCATCTCGAGATAAAACATGATACGTCCCTCTTCATCCCGTGCCACCAAAGATGTTCCTGCAAGTCACGGTACATCTTGTTAGCACCAGGGTGAATAAAATATCTCGATCGGTACGCCTCCTGCAAAACTGCCTCTACCAGCTCTCCCTTCGGTACGCACAATCGGCTGCCATGCCTCAGGGATCCATCCTCTGCTATCGTGAAGTCATCCAGCAATCCAGCTAACGCCTGGGGTCGAAGTCTGCGAAGGCTCTAATCTGTAGACTGTGCCTCCCGGATCTGCTCCATCAAACCTGACTGAATGTCAAGCGCCATCATCTGTATCACTGATCCTGGCCGAACTAGCTCGATACCGAGCTACTCCAGATCCTCCCGCAAATGTCGATCTATCATCAGATACCATGCCATCGGATGCCTGCTCAGTGCATCCGCCACCAGATTTGCCTTCCCAGGGTGATACTGTAAATCGATGTCGAAGTCCTTCATCAACTCCAACCATCGTCTTTGTCTTATGTTCAGCTCTTTCTGCGTGAACACATACTTCAAGCTTTTATGGTCAGTAAAGATTTCCACACGCTCTCCGTATAAGTAATGTTTCCATAACTTGAGTACAAAGATCACCGCAGCTAACTCGAGGTCATGGGTAGGATAATTCCACTCATGAGTCCGCAATTGCCTAGATGCATAAGCAATCACTTTTCCATGCTGCTGTAGGACACATCCTAGCCCCTTCCCAGAAGCATCACTATATATGGTGAAACCTCTAGAACCTGAAGGTAAAGTCAGAACTGGAGCGGTCGTCAGCCTCCTCTTCAGCTCGTCAAACGCTGTCTGGCAGTCCTCTGACCAAATGTACTCTGCGTCCTTCCGCGTCAGCTTCGTCATGGGTTCAGCTATCCTAGCAAAGTCCTGGACGAACTTTCTATAATAGCCGGCTAAACCCAGAAAGCTCATGATCTCTGAAACTGACGTCGGAGCCTTCCACGTCTCAACTGCAGCAATCTTCTTGGGATCCACCGAGATTCCATCTCCAGTGACTACATGGCCGAGAAACTCCACTCGGTCTAAAAAGAACTCGTACTTCGGCAACTTGGCAAACAATCTCTCCTGCCTCAGAATCCCCAAAACTATCCGTAAGTGCTCTGCATGCTCCTCTGGCGTCTTCGAGTATATCAGGATGTCGTCGATAAATACTACGATGAACTTATCCAGATACTGGTGAAATGTCTTATTCATCAAGTTCATAAAGACAGCTGGCGTATTTGTGAGACCAAATGGCATCACCAGAAACTCGTACTGCCCGTACTTCGTATTGAATGCCGTCTTCTGGATGTCTGCTGGTCTAACCTTCACCTGGTGGTAGCCGGATCTCAAGTATATCCTAAAAAACACCTTCGCCCCACTCAACTGGTCGAACAAATCATCTATCCTGGGCAGAGGATATTTGTTGTTGATGGTGATGGCATTCAAGGCCCGGTAGTCAATACACAACCGGACTATACCATCCTTCTTAGGGACAAAGAGCACTGGTGCTCCCCATGGAGAAGCACTGGATCGAATGAAACCCTTTTTCAACAGGTCATCAATCTGCTCTTTCATCTCTATGGCCTCCTTGGGATTCACTCTATAGCAAGCCCGGGATACTGGTGATGAACCCGGCACTAAATCTATAGTGAACTCCACATCTCTGTCAGGCGGAAGTCCTGGAAGATCCTCTGGGAATACATCCATAAACTCCCTAATGATAGGGTGTGGCGGTGCTGCGTCCCCAACTATCGCACAATAGTTCGGCTCTAGGCTGATCTCCGGCCCTGTCCTCCTGACACTGAATGGTGCTGTGTCTGGGGGACTGAACAAAATACTACCCTCATGACAATCTATAGATGCATGGGCATAGCTAAGCCAGTCCATCCCCAATATGATATCATACCCGGGGAGTGGCATCACAAAGAATCACCCCTCGAACTCTCTCCCGGCCATCATAATAGAGCATCTATAGCTAGCTCTAATAGGCACTGGTCCTCCTCCCGTCATTACTCTACTAATCTCCGTAGTAGGTGTAGATACTAAGTGATGTTCATGCATAAACTCTAATGACATGAAGCTATGAGATGCACCAGAATCAAACAAACATAGAGCTAGAAAAGTATGCAAATAAATATGACCTGTGATGATGTCAGCTAAGTAATCGGGCTCTGAAACCTGCTCCGGCTCCGGCTCAATGGCTAGACTATAAACCCTCCCCTGAGGTCCCTTCTGCTGCTGCAGATGCTGCCCGAACCTCTGCTGCTGTGTCGGAAGTGGTCCTCTAGTCTTCGCTACTGGGCACTCTCGAAGCTGATGGGTGGCAGACCCACAAGCCAAACACTGCCCCAACTTCTTTCTGCAGATGGAAGCGTCGTGGCCTACCCTCTTGCAGAATACACAAATACCTCCCTTCGGCTGCTGTCGGGGTCCCGGGGCTCTAACTGGCGGGGTCGGGTGATGTGATGTAGGGGGACGGTAAGTCTGCTGGGGCGGCGTCGGTGCTCTCTGCTGGAAAGCCTGACGCTTGGACGGTCCCTCATAATGTACATAAGCCGGCCTCTTGCATGACAGAAGACGCTCCTCGATGCTCCGGGCCAACTCTAGGCTCTGGTAGTAGTCAGTCGTACCGTTCGCCACTATAAGGATGCCAATGTCTGGAACTAGACCATGGCAAAATCTACGGGTCATCTCCTCTGGATCTGCAACCATACTAGGAGCAAAATAGCTCAGGCGACTAAACTCCGCCGCATAATCATCAACAGAACGGTTCCCCTGCTGGATGTTTCGAAATCGTAGCCCCATGGCTACTCTAGCAGTGGTCGAGAAGAATTTCTTCTTGAACTGGGTCTTAAACTGATCCCATGTGGCTCTCCCTCTCGCAAACAATGGCTCATTCCGGAACCAGACTCCTGCTAAGTCTATCAGCAGAAATCCTGCTGCCTCGACCTGGAGGTCATCCGACATCCTAACTCCCAGAAGCTTCCTCTCTACCGAATCTAGCCAGTCATCAGCTATTACTATGCCCTCAGTCCCTGAGAACTCCTTGGGATCCAGACCCATGAAGTCCTTGATCGTCCCCGCTCTCTGCCGTGGCTCTACATGTGGTAGGACCACGGGACGTCCCTCAGAACGCTCCATGCTCTGGCGGAGTAGGGTAGTCTGCTCCTGATGGGTTATTAGAAACCCCTGAATCAGTGTGAGCAGCTGGTTCCCGTCGAGTGTGACGGAAGCCTGGGTGGGTATAGTGATAGGGGGTGGTGGAAGTATCGGGTCCTGCTGGGCCTGTGATGTGGATGGTGGTTGTGGTATCTGGGTTTGTGGATTTGTGGAGTGGGGGAATGTGGCAGGTGGAGGTGTATCAGTCGACTGGTCAGCTGACTGGATAAGGAGGGCCCCATTCTCGGGGGTAACATACTGGGACGAACGAGTAAGCACCATCTAAATAAAAGTAAAAAGGAATTATAAGGATTTATTTTAAAGTAAGCAATCACATGCAAGGAAATCTAATTATAATAGCAAACATGCGTTATATTTCCTATGTTGCAATCCTAGCATTCCTCTAGGTGTTCGAAGCGTCTTTCCTAATGTTGTCTAATTACCTTAAGTTCCTAATTGCAGGCATGTTTGGTACAA